>CAKALU010061313.1:0-46258 GCA_916700995.1 Hozukius guyotensis
GGCACTGACACTTTCAATCGCAGGTTTGAACAGGCTGCATGTTTCCCCACGGAGACACAAGTAACAGATCAGTGTATCCAGTCCAAACATCCAGAGGCACTGATGAATAAATAAAGCACCAGGATTCATGTGATGAAAAGATAAAGCCACTAATGGGAGATCAAAATATGCACGGTGAATGACTCTCCTCACAATTAGCCTCAGCTCACAGGAAGTTCCTACTGTACTCATCTGTATTTAAAGAGGGGGGTAGGCAGTATATTTTTTGCATCATTGGGCAAAATTTCCATAATAACCTTTCAGCATATTGTAATTCAAGTGTTCTGAGAGATAACTAGACTTCTGCACCTCCTCCGGGCTCTGTTTTCAGGCTTTAAAAAATCTTTTTAAAAAAGACTTTGACCGATCACAGGTTATTTTAGAGAGAGAGCGTTCCTATTGGTTGTGCTCCGGTTGGTGGGCGGTGCTAGGTATTTCCTCAACTGATCTCAACATGGCTGCCGGGTCACAAACTTTCTCATTTTACAGCTAAACAGTACACTACAAGCAGGGTATGCTTAGCCTGTTGCCCCCGAGACCCGGACCCGGATAAGTGGAAGTGAATGGATGGATTGATGGATGGATATGAAAACCAGTTTCATCACTTCTCACAATGCATGATGAAAAGAAAACCCTTACGCTTTGTCCGCAGAGGGAACGTCAGCAGCCCGTGGCGGCTGCCTCGCTGAACTGATACGTGTTTCTCGCGTGTGGTGTCCACACCGGTTGCATTTCTGCTGCTGCTGCTGCTGCTGTCAGCCCTTTCTTTCTACATAGAGTTTGCCTTTCATAATGGCAATTTAATTTCATTATAAATGTCATTTATATTTATTTTAGACAGAGAAAGGTTAAGAAACGTGTGGTAATTTGTAAGAAATAGTCCACAATTAAAACCCCATACTTTATTCATTCATGGAGCTCTGCAAGTCACTGCATGTTCTACAACACTGTCCTGCACATATTTCAGAATAAAAGCCTTGTGTTAACAAATGAAGGAATTCTGTCCACGGAAAAAAAATGCTTGAGGGCTTTTATTTTGAAATGAAAGTAGGAAGTGTTTATTTAAAAACAAATCTTTACTTTTTTTCATGTCTGTGACATATTTTACAGATACAGACATTAAAAAGGGTAGTAATGTTGCTGGTATGATGTCAATATACAGTCAAAAGATCACTTTCACTGTCTGTTGTTGCTGTGAACCGTGTGGCTCGCGGTAAAAATAGGCGAGACCTCGAATCTCTAGAAGAGACACAGTTTGGCCAACGTGCAGCCAAGACGCGCGTGAGGGCTGTGTGGCTGCTTTAACCTGTTAACACGGACGCTGAAATAAAAAACAACAGGTTCCGCAGAAGCCACGCGCGCCTGACGTTCCCTGTGTGGACACGCCGTTACATTTCCATGAGAATGTGTTACTTTTTAGTGGTGGCATCAAAGAGACACTGTCATATTTGAAGCTGTGGGAGGATAATATCATGTTTTTTTTTAATGCTGGTCTGATCACTGAGCGTTTGTGAAGGGCTAAAAAGATTATTTTTCCATCCCTATTAATCTTTGAATTATCTGGATGTTTGGGATTAACATGTATGCCAATGCATGGGATATCAGATGGGACAGAGCTTTGCTATCGATAAAGGGCATCGAGGACACTGAGGAATGAGCAGCAGCAGCATACTGAACCAGTCTTGTGTTGCCTTTTGAAGGCAGGATGTTTTATTATCAGAGAATGGATGGATGGCCTTGTGCATCAGTATCACACACACGGAGGGGCGCAACAAAGCATCAGTATTTAACGCCCTGAGAATGAGAACGGGCCGGACATGTCCAGCCCCAGCACACGGCAGCATAAAAGATTGAACTGGCCACGACAGACTGCGTTAGACAGCATCTTGTTGTAGACATTGAAGTCTCTGAGCCTCCGCAGGATGTAGAACCGGCTCTGGCTCTTCTTGTAGAGAGCCGCTGTTTTGCCAGCCCTCTCTCTAGCCTGCAGATGCACTCCAAAGGTATTTAGAGGAGTAAACCACCTCGACATCCTCCCATATGACTCATAGTTGTAGCTGCAGTCAGAGGTGTATAGAATAAACAGGAAGGCAGAGTCTGGGTGTTGCTCATCACAGTTCTGTTATCACCTGCATGGCCCTGAGCGTGTCTCCAACAGCAGAGGCTGTATGCTGTTAAAAACACAGTGATCCTCACTGGGCTCCCAGCCTTGTCCAGGTGGGAATAATGTAGGTGATAGCCTTTCCCGAGTGTCTTTGCAGTCCTCTAATGATTGGGGGTGGGGGGTGGATGGTGGATGGTGTGTACGGGTGCTGGGCTCTGGGATTGGAGGTGAGGGCCTGGGCTAGGAGCGGAGGGTGGTTGCAGGGTGAGTTGAGAGGCTGGTGGGAGGGGGCCCATGTGTGGAATCTGTCACACACCCACACTTCCCCGGTGTTGTTCTGCTGCAGTCTAGCCTCCATGTTTCTCCTTGCCCTCGTTGATCTCGCCCCTAATAGTGGAGCGGATAGTGGAAAAATCATGCAAATAGTGATACAAGCACCAAATTTGGCATGATGATTCCCGAGGGGATGATTAGTAGATATGAACGATTGGCCACTTGAAAATCCAAGATGATGGCCATTTTTCAAGATAGCCGCCAAATTGACCTGCCAATAATGGTTTCTCCATAGAAATTCATCTACTTGGTCGAGTAGGGGATCAGTCGAGTTGGTCGAGTAGCAGGAATATGACAAGGTCCATATCCAACACCAGGTGCTAGAACTGGAACTGTGGACTCTCAAGCCGCAAAAACCACAAAGCAAAGACTCAGCGGACAGCCGGAAAGTAAGAAAAAACTTATTGTAGGATTTTAAAGGTGTAAAAATGAGATCCAGCATACCAGAAAACATATAACTCTACATCACAAATTCAAATTTGACCAAGTACATGCATTTCCTTAAGAAAAACATTCTCCACGAGTAAATTTGACAGCCATCTTGACAAATGGCCGCCATATTGCAGTTAAAAATTGTTAAAACTATCAAAATTAGATCCAGCATGCCAGAAAACCTATAATTTGACACCAAGATCACTCAAATCGATCAAGTAGATGAATTTCTATGAGATAAATCATTATCAGCAGGTCAATTTGGCTATCTTGGATTTTCAAGCGGCCAATCGTTTACATTTGCTTAGTGAACCCTCTGCAATCATCATGCCAAATTTGGTGCTTGTATCACTATTTGCACGATTTGATTGAAAAATGGATGTTATCCGCTCCACTATAAGCTCTTTCTGAATAATAATGTGAGCTTCTCCCTGTTCCCTGGACTCCATTCAGGATTGATCCTTGATGTCCCTGGTGATCTAGAGCTTATTATTTGGGTCATATGGTTACAGTCCGTGCTAAAACAACATTGTGCACGCAGATGTTGATGTGTCCTGTGATGCAGCTAACATTAGCTTAATTAGCTGTCCAACTGATAAAATATGCCAGCAGCAAAATTGGCGGTCACTGACAAGAAATAAGAAACTACTTTTGTCTTCTTCTGTCCGAAATCAGGGACCCATTGTTCCAAAAATGACTGAATGACTAAACCTGCCACTGTTATCGGTTTATATCAACAGTGCATATATCCATATCGTCCATATTATCTGCCTAGAGATTGTGTGTTTTTGTTGCTGCTGTTTTAAATTCTTCCTGATGCAAACTTCACTACAAGAAGGCACTACTGTTTTTGTTTTTCTTGTGTAGCATAAAGGGACTATATAACTACATTTAGTTGTGCAACCCTGTGTTGTACAATGACAATAAATGAACCTTGACCCTTAATGTTGAATGCCATGCATGAGCAGAATAGCAACTAAAGAGGGCTATGTGTTTTTCTCCTGTTCGAGCTCCGTGTTGTTGTGAGTAATTTACAGAGAGAAAGCACAATGGATACATGATATTAGGCTATTTGGAGCAACAATTTCTGCTCAGCCTCCTGGGAGCGCAGAAAATCTATTTTGATGAATGTGGCGCCGGTGGAGGCCTTTTCCATTTCCAACTGTGTTGCTCGCACAGATGATGCACCCGTTTCCGATCTATAGAGTGCAATGAATGCGCTTGAAATAGCTGTGGAGTCCACAAGTTTCACCCTTTGTTTATTTTTTCAGTGTTGCATTTTCTTCCGTGCCAATAAGACGACTGCAATGATCAGCAAGGGATTGCAACAGTAATGAAACATTCAGTCTCCAACAATGAACAACTAGGGAGTTAAACTCGGGAAAAACACCAAGGCTCAAAATTGCAGCGAGGAGGCTTCTGGCAGTTGTATTATTAATCAGACCTGCATTACAAGATTTCACACTTGAAACTGTATCAAACAATTTCTAAATCACTGTTTCATTATTTGATATTGTATTCATTTTGAGAATGGCTGTGAATCAGACACAGGTTTTCTGTCACGCTCAGATATTGATTATGATTATCTTTGATGCCTCAGAGGGGAAACACAGATGTGCAGTCTGTCGGAGTTGATCACACCATCAACATTGTAAGAGACTGGAACACAGCAATCATTCCTTCTGCTGTATATCAGAAAACTCTGGGTCACTTGATTACACTCAGTGATGTGTGGATGAAATTATTAGTCAGACCCAGTCATTAATCTGCTTGTTACAGACTGCCTTAATTAAAAGTAGTATTTTGATGCACATATCAAATTGCTTTGCGTTTGCATTTCCAATAAGAGGTGGTCTGATCAGGCGAAAACAAAAAACACAATTTCTTGTGAAAATGAGCTCCAAAACTGACTGACTGCACCTCTCCTCCCACCTCGGCGCAAGTGAATTGGTTTGGCCTTAAGAAAATTGACTGCATTTGCTGGACTGCTGGCTCTGTGCCAGCAGGAAAATTGTCAGAATGTAGTCGTTGAATTGCCTGTCGAGATAACAGTTGGTCATGGATGAAATGAAGCAAAAAAGTTTAATTTAAGGAAAGAGTTTGCAACCTGTTTCAGATTAATCTTTCACAGGATATCTGATCCTCCTCCTCATCCCCCCAGTCTTTATGCTAAGCTAAGATAATCATGTCCTGGCACCACCTTTATATGTATTGTACAGCCATGACAGTGATATTGATATTCTATTCTATTGGTATTTGGCTAATGCCAAATAATTGCATTCAGTACAGTGAAATGTACGCTACATAATAGTTAATAGTAGGCTACAGTTTAAATCAATGAATACAACTTAGCCAAAAAGTAGTGCACTAATTCTCCTGCTGTCGTCTGTTCAGATCATGGTAACTACATTTGGTAACTCTTAAAGCTGCTAGTATCCAGCAGAAGTCACCAGAATGAGAACAATTGCTGATGACGTCGGGCGCTTTTCTGCTGAGTTTCTCAACTCGAGGCGTTCAGGGCACTCCTGTAAAAACGCGAGATGCAAAAAAAGCAGCGTGCATACCACTTCACTTTCATTGAAAACAATTACAAAAAGGATGCCCCAGGCTGCTGAACCGCGCTGTGCGTGGTCAGGGTGAAAGTGACTCATCCTCATTGGACCTGCTGCTTCTTGTGATTCAGCGATGGTTTCCCAGACTGTGACTCCAACTCAGTGTAGATGTGAGAGACTTGTGTGACATGCCATGAGTGTTCACTGGGTCAGAAGCAGCGTCTGCTGCAGGGGCTGCTGGGAAACTTCCCCAAACCTGTCAGTGTTTTTTTTTGTCTGCAGGCAACGTGATTTCATACCCACTCATCATATTTTGCTGCTTGGGCAATATGGTGAATTATGGGTATCTGCTCTGAATACTGCTTCGAAGCAGTAGGCCTACTAGAAGTGCGTTGGTCAAATGTACTGCATGTTGGCATTTTTCAGACATGGGACACACTTGCCTACTGCCTTGTGACGTGTGAAGGCTCACTTAAAGGCAGGGTCAGTAATGTTGAGAAACTAGCAAGAGTACATCTACATTTAAAAAAATGAGCATTTGATTTATTGATTGCTGTCGGAATGTAAATAGAATTTCAACAGATGCAACAAAAATGTTTTTAAAGAACACTACCAACCCTCGGGTCAGGCTTTTTCCTCCTGTCAGCCAGAACAACATCCTGTCCATTAAAACACAGCACTGTGACTTTCTCAGCTCTGTTTCCACAGTGCTGATGTGCTACAGTAAACGGGTCTGTTTCTCAATCACTTGTATCGATGCGAGCTTCCTCGAATTCAGCTGGCACTTGGGACTAATTGTCTCCAATACTTCAGCTCCATTCAGAGTGTTGCTGAGCAGAAGTCACCTGGCCCCAATTCTATTAATCCACGTGAGGGATGGTATGAGGGTTTATAGATCCCACCCAGAGGTCTGGAGCCGTGCTGCTACACTGTTATTATTGATTATTAACACTGTGGTCTGTGACAAACAAACTACTAATCCACCAACAGACACTCCATATCTGAGGTGCTTAATGTGTGACTTATGAACCTAATATATTAACAACATTGTTTCATTATTATCAATGAATACATCAGCAATGAAAGAAACAATCATAAATTGATAAATTAAAATTTGATTTTGAACAATGCATTACGTTTAGACTTGCAACCACATTGTACTGCCTTCATCAGCTTTTTTTTTGTTTTTTTGGCAACTTTTAATTTAGAATCCAAGACTGGCAGTTTGGTTTACTAAAGTATGCTGATGATACTGTGTTCCTGCTGTTTGTTAGTAGTAGAAGTAGAAGACTATTTTACACAACTTGGACGATAACATTTCTAACTAAAGAACTAAATGCATCTTCTTGTGTCAGTTTAATTCAATTTTGATAACATAAAATGGGAATTTGGGATTATTTTTTGGCATGTTATAAACTAAATGATCAATCCAATAATTGCAAAAATAAAAGCACACAAAGTGATATGCACACTTTATTTTTAGCACTGGAGGAGTTCTGAATACAGACAGAGACGATGTAGAATTTCAAATGAGTGTTAATGAGAGTTAATTCTTGAAGCTGAAGTATTTTTTTAAGCCAGAGTGTATACCCGTCCAGACTGGGCCGATTGCTTGGCCCCCAGAAGTTCTGCTTGCAGCTTTGTGAAGAACCGTATTATGGCTGCTCGTACCCACCAAGTGTGAAGTTGAGTATCCGGTTATCAAGATATGCGAAGGACAGTCATACATACACAGACATACAGAGAATACTTCCTTTATAGTTAGATGATGCTGCTACAGCGCCATCTATTGACTAAATGGCATCAAATTGTCATGGTCACACAGACATCATATCTAACCATGTCCACCAAATGTGGTCGCAATAGCACAAAGCATTCAGGAGAAGGAGTGCGTCCTCCAGGAAAGAGCCTGGGCTACCAGTCACCAGAAGGTACTTTGAATTACCACAAATGTACATTTGAGTGGGGAGGCTGTGTTAAAGCAGCTTTCCCTAGATCTCAGTGTGTGCCTCTGTTACAACCCTGCAGGTGTCCAGGGATAAGGGAAGCAACAAGACTGCCGATGTAGTCAGACAAGTGCTGCCATTTATTGTTTAGATCACAGTGTTAACACAAAAAGTACAGAACTGTGAGCTTCTGCTCCATAAAACAAACAGCTTCCTAACCCAGCTATAAACATTCGACAACGGCCGAAAGAAACGTAAATAAAAACCTACCTGACTGCACTATATCTTACCTGTGGGAAACTCAAATACATTTTGACATCCACCCATAAACCTAATGTTAGACAGGCAATGAAAACACTACATGTGGTGCGAACTATTGTAAGGAATCTACTGACGAATAAATAATCCTACTGCCCAGGTCCCAGAACCACTGATCGGGTGCCTCATACACAAGTTAACCTTTAAACTGACTCATTACCAAAGTTACTCCAACTAACTATCACACAGGTTAACATTACAGAGACACAGCGGTGGACTGTTAAACAAACAAATACACGTGGACCGCCACAGCCTCAAACAAGAGGTTAAAGACAAGGAGGCTGACCACCCTTCCAGCTTGGCCTTATCTTACCTAAGCACCTTCCACTGACACACCTGCTCCTAATTCCTCATCTGTCATCTCCTAATTAACTAAAAGTCCCACCTACTACTAAAGTTTATTAATATTGAACGTGTCCAAATTGCACCAAACTTGACAAAGCACTTCTTTGGGTCCCCAGCAACACATCCGCCATGTGTGAAGTAGATCAGAGAGGGAGGGAGGGACAGACAGACAGAGATTTGTTGCTTTATAGTTTGTTGTTGTGTGTTCATAAACTCATAAATTAGAAAACGGATATTCTGAGCGAGCAGCCAGCTTTCCAACACGTTTTGTCTTTGAGCCAAAATCACAAAGCCTCATAAATCTTCCAGTACTCAGCTCAGTGATAAATGGCCTGACTCTCTGTCAGTCTACTGGAGTGAGATTCATCTTCTCTGTTGGGAAATGTGACTCAATTGTTTGTGTCATAAGCTGAGACCCAGAGAGACTCGTACACACTGCAGCTTCTGGGTCAGTGCAAGAATTTTACTAAAATCTGTGGATAACTTTCTGCCTCTGTAAGCATGCCGGACTATACAGATGGAATAATAAAGCATAAGTGTTTGATCCAGTTGGTGAAGGGGATCATGTTGGACTGATCACTCCTGGATGTTCTACAACAGTTTTTATGTCCAGCTGTTTGCATGTTTCCAGAGACTTAATATTAGGGGTGTTTTTCGATATACCTGCATCTGTTAATGCCGTAAAAACATCTGCATTTAAATGTATACTGTGAATATGTGGGGCTGACACCACAAGTTGTTACATCTCGTCTAGATTGCTTAATTTCCCATGTTCAGTTGTTTTCTACGGCCATTTATAAGGTCTTACTTGCCATTGGGGGTTGTTGGGGCTGTATCCTACACCCTTGGACATTTATACTCCTCCTACGTATATATATAAGATCTATTACAATAATAAAGCATAATGCACGACTTAGCGAGAGCAGTGAAAACGCCTTTCATCCTATTTTTTGCTATCTAGCTATTTTATTTAAGCACCATGGACATAGAGGAGCAAAACAAAAGGCAAATTTGGCACAAATTAGGCACATTTATTGTTTTTTCAAAGTACTAAGGCCTGACCATGCAGGCTGATTTCAGTCTCCAATAATATGTTTAAATTAATTCGTTGACGTAAAAAACACCTACAATCAGCGACATCGTTCGTACAGGCTCTCGGGCACTTATCTAAAGCAGCTGGGCAAAGTATGTCCATTACACACTGTTGAAAATCAGGGATGAACGAACAAGTTCACTCACTGACACTCATATTCACTGATTATTATGCAAATTATGGAGCTATCAAAGGTCTATTTTCTACTCAAAGACAAATAGGCCTGAATGACCACTGAAAACTGTACAAATCTGCAGATTTTGTTTGCGGTTGTGCATCATTTTGAAATGATCAGTGGTTCAGCTTTATCCTGCACTGCACAGCTATAATCTGTTGACAACTGATGAAAAGTTATTGAGGGCGATCCTCGCTGAATGTCTAATTATCAGTTTTTTAACCATATGTTTTAGCCTAAAGCAACCACCTGCATTACTACTGATACCAATATCTTCTAAATATTAGAGATTCTGATATCACTGTAAAGGCAGTGAGTGTGTGTGATGTATGTGTGTTTCAGTTTGTCTGAGTTCTGTCTTTGAGAAGAAGTGGTGTAACTTTTGTGGTAAATTGTGTCCATCAGGTGCCCTTTGGCTTATGGGTTAGGGATGTGACGATGAAATTTTGCCACAGGTTAATAAACTTGTGACAACACCGGTGTAATCGGTAACACCGGTGTTGTCACAAGTTCATGACTACCAGCCTCTGAACCCCGAACCCTGAAACGTGAACCCTGTGCCCTGCAACATGTACCCATACCGGTATCTGTACCTGCCTGCCTCCCTTTCTGTACCTCTTTCCTGCCGCATTCCGGTTCACCCGTGGGTTCTTAAACATCTTCATGTTAAGCTTGTTATTAACTGATGAACATCTTAGAGGCCAAAGAGCGCACCGTCTGAATCTGAATGTCACAGTCGTCCATTTTTGTATGTATCACTCCCCGATCGCTCCCCAGGAGGAACCAACAGGACAGAGGGAGTAGTGGCATCTATTATTTTTTATCCCAAACACAATCAGTGATGACCTCTGGTGGTGTGACACAATCCCAAGTGTGGAGAGCGACCACGCTGTTGGCCTGCACAAGCAAACATCTCTGCGGCACTTGAAAGTTTTTGCTCTGCTTCTTTCTCTGACACTTGATGTATTTATGACTTTAGAAAGTTTTCACAGTCATGTGTTTGTGCCGTCGCATGCAGATGCACATCTGAGCTGGATCTGATGAATATGAGATTTAAGCCTTAGAGCTTTGCATAGAGAGTGTGCCATAACACAATCACATCCGTGGCTGTAGAGGATTTTCAATTATACCACAGGCCAAAGAGACGGCATCCAAATCAGCCTCCATCCATAAGTCTCTGTGTGATTGACAGCCCACCGTCTGGCTCACCACCAGGCCCCGACAACAACAACAAGGTTTATAAGATGCACATTTTCTACATAGAGAAGTGATTTTAGTGCCTGCAGAGGCTGACAGTTATGGCTCCATGTGTCAATTTGAGAACATGTCGTATGCCATAAAATGGTATTGGTTTGTTTTTGCTTTTCCAGGATGTCAAAGTCTCATTTGTCGTATTTTCGGGGTGTAAAGTGCAGAGGGAAAGGAGAGGAAAAGAAATGGACCAAAGCTTTTAAAGTAGTAATCTGAGCGCTACAGAGACTCTGTAGTTGCAGCTGATTACAGGATCAAACCAGTGGTTTTGCATGTTTAACATCGTAACATATAGTTCAATACATTTTGTTTTCTTTTTGAGAGTGAGGTGAGAAGATGGATGTCAATCTCATGTTGGTGTGTTATGTACAGAGCTGGAGCCAGGATGCAGCCTAGCTTAGCATAAAGACAGGAAGCAGCTAGCCTCACATTGTGTCTCATTTGTTTAATCCGTACACAAACAGAAGTTAAAAAGTGATAATTTTTTGGTTTTAGGGGGAGTTAAGTGCTGGAACTACTTCTTGACAAACAATGGTGTATCCATCCGCCCAGTACTTCTGTGCAGCGTGTTCAGCTACAGCATGGGTTGCCAACCACTACAAACATAACACACCTAATTCTATGACCGAACTATTGACAATCAGGTTGCATTTGGGTTAATGTTGGCACCAGATGTTGATTAAAAAAAAAAAGAAGAAAAATAGCAGTTAGTGTGTACACAGAGTGTACAGATTACACAAAGTTGGTAAACCTAGAGTTGTTTTGCTTCAATTCACAATGTCAAGTTTCACTTTCACAACGTGGTAGGTGCAGTTTGGCCCATCTGAAGCATTAGAATGGTAGCGATAACCACTGACCACTGGCTGATAACATAACAAATTAGTGCTTTACATTACAGCAAAACATTTTGCAATCTTGTTGTTGTGTTTTATTAGTTTAAATGTATGTTTGAGAAAAAATGAATTTGAGAACAATTTCTTCAACCCCAAAAATCGCCAGAAAAAATGTTGGCATTGTACGTTTCAGCAAACCATGGGATGCGTGTCATGAATATGTTTCAAATCAACGGATACGTTTCATGAATACTTTTCATCTCAGCCTCGTATCATGCTTGAAGAAACACACAATGGCGTCATTTTAGGTTTAGGCAACAAAACTACTTTAGGAAAGAACTACATGGTTGGGCTTAAAACTACTACGTTTGTACAGTGAAAATGACGCTGAACGTTGTGAACATGTGACGTGAACCTGTGTCGCTCTTTGTACTACGTCTCTTGTTCTGACCGAATTCAAAAACGGCGACATTCAACGTATCCCTGGTTTACAGAAACATACCAACATTTTTTTTTCCTGGTGACTGGGCTGATTTCCTAGAATGTTTTCTGGAAGAGCTATTTAATTTGCTACTAAAATGGAGACAGTATTCAATGTGTACACACAGGTCAGCTGAACATGCAAAACAATCGTGAAAAACATATAAATACAATTCAACATATAAGGAGAATAAAGTTTCCAATAATGAGTTAATAATGAATAAATGAGTTTGAACTTGAGTTTAAAGGATATTTTTCTTTCTAAGAAATTCATATTTTACCTATAATTAGTACCAAATGACATTGTTCTATAGGAAGCTTTCTAGGAAATTACTAGGAAATGATGGACCTGTAAAATAAAGTTGTACGCATTTTGTTTGACAACTTCAGGGAAAATAGAGACAGTTTCTTCCCATTAGTTGCTAAGATAGCAGAGAGTCCTTTCGTTGGAGCACAGCTGGTCAAATTTGTATCCAGGCAAACATACAATTCATCATATATAGATAATAAATAATGATGATGAATAAAGTATTTGCTTTTCTCCTTGGGGAGATATTGTAACTTTGACAAAAATGAATGCAGCCTTGATATCCACTGTGAAGGATTATATAGCTCAAACAAGTTTCAAGAGACTGATCATTGATTTTTAAAACCAAATGGAAACAAATGGAAACAGTAAAAAAAAAAATGTATAGCCTCAACTAAAAACAGACAAAAAGTGTGACCTCGCACATCGTCAGCCAGTGAAACTAGAAATGGTGGAGAGATACGGAGGAAGATTGGCGGGGGGAGAGTTGTCCTCTTCAGGGTTTAAAATGTCAAGTAGGATCTCACAGACAGATGACGAGCGCTGTGCTTGTATAACCGTAATCACAGTTCCGATGGTGCTTGGATACCAGTCCTCGTGTTTCCTTGATCGCCATCTAAGGCTACAAATTAGCTCTGCTGTAATTTAGACATGAAAAAAACACATTGATCCAGTCAAGTAACACTTCCAATCAGCATTAGAAAGAATCTGTTAGTAAGTGATGTGAGAGCAGTCAGACTTGGTCAGATGGAATTCAGCAGAAGATCCAGAAAGAGATCTGCACATCCTGGTAAACACAGTAATGAGAATAAAATCATAATATTTCAAGAACAAATGTACCTGCCAAAGGTTATAGTCTGCTGTGCATGACGTTATCGATCTGCCGATATCCTTCAGACCGTTTGACAGACACAGAACCCAGTTTGGGACTCTGGTCTCAGGATGAAACCAGCACAACTCGCCGCCTCCGGAGAAACTTTTAAACTAACCGTTGTTGATCCAAAATAAAGACAGATTTGGCAACTGCATGGCTTATTTCTCGCATAACATGTTTTCAGAAACTGTAACTATTTCCGTGATATAAGAGAAGAAAGTTTCCAAACGAGCCGTCATGTTGGTTCTGGTTTGAAAAGCTGGGAGCAGCAGCCCACGAGAAAAGAACGTATATTGATACTCTTTGCGTTCGTCCAATCTGGTGCATAGTGCCTTGTGTCTAGTGGCAGCCCATCCAGCGTCCGATGCTGGGAAGCGAGGCGGTCACTCACTCAAAACGTAAACAAAAGACTGTTCCCGCCTTTTAATTTTGAAAGAGCAATGGCCAATGAGGGAACTCCAATACTCGGCAGACCAATCGTGTAACTTCATCGCTCAGTGACAGACTTTGGCCCCTCTGCGGTCCAGACAAACATGTTGTTAATGGCTCACAGTTTGTTATTTTTCTTTTCTCTTATAGATAACTGCAACAGTCCTTTGGTGTCCATGTTACCACAATCATCCTTCCAGAGCTCTTCACAGTCCTCCATCAGTTATGTTGCTCACAATGCCAAGCTCAACACAAGAGATGGTAAGTAGGATAGAGGATGTTCAGTCATTTTACATAGTAGGTGTGTTTCCATCCAGTTGTTTTTTATGCACATTTTCAATTTGGGCATTAAAAGCAGGTGGTTGGATGGATGGAAACGGCAAAAAAAAAACTTGAAATATTGCAAAATTTTGTTTTTATGCTTGGCTGAGGTGGAAAAGTTGATTCATTGATAAAAGCAAAATGCAACGAAGTTCTATAGAAACAGATTTAGTGCATAAATCAGGTTATACATGAAGCATGTGACTTAAACCGAAGCTTCCGCTCCACTAAAGAGACGAAAACATCAGATGTGTGTGGAGCCATGAGGAGAACCTTCCTTACATTAATACATGAAACTAACAGAAATGTCATATTTCCATCACATTTGATGCATTTTTTTCTACCCTTCCAAGTTCGACTGGCGCTCTTTTAATTCCGTCATCTCGCTGCTGTATCTGCCACTGGTCCCTCCATACGGCTTCCCACCGTACCAACTCAGAGACCTTTTGTCTTTCTGTTTTGAAGTTAGGCCAAATACATTATCTCTAAAGCATGACATGCTGACAAAACATACACCGATCAGCCATAACATTATGACCACCTGCCTTATATTGAGTAAGTCCCCCTTTTGCCGCCAAAACAGCCCTGACCCGTCGAGGCATGGACTCCACTAGACCTCTGAAGGTCTGCTGTGGTATCTGGCACCAAGCCGTCAGTAGCAGACCTTTAAGTCCTGTAAGTTGCGATGTAGGGGCCTCCGTGGATCGGACTTATTTGTCCAGCACATCCCACAGATGCTCAATTGGATCGAGATCTGGAGAATTTGGAGGCCGAGTCAACACCCCCAACTCGTTGCCATCCACATGATGTAAAAGAAAACGTGATTCATCAGGCCACCTTCTGATGCTCACGTTGCCCATTGTAGGCGCTTTTGGCGGTGGACACGGGTCAGCATGAGCACCCTGACCGGCCTGCGGCTACGCAGCCCCATACGCAACTAACTGCGATGCACTGTGTGTTCTGACACCTTTCTATCGGAACCATCATTAACTTTTTCACCAGTTTGAGCTCCAGTAGCTCTTCTATTGGATCGGACAACACGGGCCAGCCTTCGCTCCCCACGTGCATCAATGAGCCTCGGATCTGACCCTGTCACCGGTTCACCGGTTTTCCTTCCTTGGACCACTTTTGGTAGGTCCTGACCACTGCAGACCGGGAACATCCCACAAGAGCTGCAGTTCTGGAGATGCTCTGACCCAGTCGTCATTTTTTCTGCTTCCAACACATCAACTTCAAGGACAAAATGTTCACTTGCTGCCTAATTCATGGTCATAATGTTATGACTGATCAGTGTATATTTCCATGCTGTAATGCAAACTTTAAAAAAACAAAACTGTTTATCCTCATATAATTTTCAACCTCACATCAAATCAATTTGGATGCAAAAATTGTTCATCTGTCCTAATTTCAATTGGGCAAATTGGGGTGTGTATCTTTGTGCTTTCAAGTGGCTCTGATCTGGACCGTCGCACTGCATATCATATCATCGTCCTCAATCTCCTTCTTAGCAACTTTTTCTTGCTCAGAAAATTGGCATTTTAATATGGCATCACTATGAGAAATCAGTGTAAATAAATGAGGTGGACTCTTCATACATGGGATGACTTATGTGGGAGTCATTTTTCTTGCTTCATTGGCAGCAAACTCAGCAGTAGGATCTGTGTAATTCATCTTGGATGCAATATCCTTTTCAATGGATAGAACAGCGAGTCCTCACAGTCTGTCCTGAGACACTGATGTACATGAAAAGTCCTCGATTTGTTATACTGTACCCCTGTGATGCCTATTTCTCTCCTCAAATGTTTTCAGAATCATCTTGTAGTGCACGGTTTAGCTTTAAAATGAGAAAGTTTGTGGCGCCGCCGCCATCGTGAAATCTGGTGAAGGAACGCCAAGTTCCGGTCACATGACCGCAGCAACGCTGGTTAGATTTTTTAAAGCCTGAAAACAGAGCCATGAGGAGGTGCAGAAGTCTAGTTTTCTCTCAGAACACTTGAATTACAATATGCTGAAAGGTTATTATGGGATTTTTGCCCAATGATGCCAAAAATATTCTGCCCACTGCCACTTTAAGGACAGTATTATTTTGAAAAACGATCATGTAATATTGTTCAATGTTTCTTCAATATTGTCTTTTTAGCAGAACAGAGATTGAAGTTACTTTAGAAGAGAGAATTGGTGAGTTCTGTAGATATTATCTATAGTCTGAGGGCTTGCAGTTTTTTCGTGGGAACTCTAGTTTTTGTTTTGCTCACAAAGTGATCAGTGGCTTGTTAAAATGACAAAGGTTTTGATTTATATCAGCAACGGCTGTAGTTGATGCCTATTTGTCTTAGAATATGGAAAGTAAACCCCAGGAACAGAAAGACTGATAAATTGCATTGAGTTACAGAAGCTATGAAACAAAGGCTAGCCTGGACGTAAAGACGTCAGACGTCAACATGGAGGAAAAATTGCTGCCAAGCTAATTTTCAGGAGTTGTAAAATCTTTCTGTGCAGTGTTTTATTGCCTGATAATCCCTCAGACTCATGGATCTATTATCTAGAGAATTTCATCTTCTCACCTGTACCTGTAGGAACACATTTTTGCCAATGTTAACCGTATTTTCGAAAGCACTGAACTTTAGGCCTAATGCGTATTGGACGTAGGTGAGCTGCAGAGACCTCATTGTAGCCGTAAAGATAATGTGCTTTCCAATTCACAACAACAATCCACATTCCATCGTTTAAATGGATCTCCTCTCTGTGTGTTTTTCTTCTCCCCGAAAGAGGCAGGAGGCTGGGTTCCCATGGTGACAGACCGGGAGCCCTGGCTCCAGGTGGACCTCAGAGACCGGATGGAGGTGACGGCTGTGGCCACGCAGGGGCGCTACGACAGCTCAGACTGGGTCAGCAGATACATGCTGCTCTACAGTGACACGGGGCAGGCCTGGAAACAGTACAGGCAGGAGGACGGAGGAGGGGTGAGTCTTTACGGTTTAATTTCAGCATTTCTGCTGTGATGTTTTTGTAGCTTTGGCTAATATGTTGAAGTTACACTTGGTGACCATTCGAGGTCGGTATTTCTAGTTTGGTAATCATTAGATGTAATGCAGTATAATTCTGTGGTTTATCAGTGACGTGTATGATCTGACTGGAGTCTCTGCCAACAGTGACAGCTGTCTCATGAATGGCTCCATCGCAGGTCAAACACATATGAGTAGACAGGCTTCATTCACTTGGATTAGTTGTTGGTGTCTTAGTTGTGATTCCTAATGAGGATGAAAATGTGCCGGTCTATAAATAACACCTATAGAAAGTCTTAATTTGTTGGCAACTCCAGGATGCTGAATTTTTTTAAACCTCATTCATCGTGGTAATTTAAAGGGGACATATCATGCTCATCTTCAGGTTCATACTTGTATTATGGGTTTCTATTAGAACATGTTTACATGCTTTAATGTTCAAACAACACATAATTTTTTTCATACTGTCTGTCTGAATATACCTGTATTCACCCTCTATCAGAAAGGCTCCGTTTTAGAGCATTTCAACGGAATGGCAACGGAATTGCGTTGCTAGGAAACAGCTTGGGTCAATGTTTACTAAATATTGTCTAAATAAAATTGTCTAAATATTGTAGGTTTTTGACATCACAAATGTATAGAAATCCTGACGGCTTGTTTCAAACACACAGTTTCTGAATACGGGCTGTGTGTATTTGTCTGTGGATTGAGCGTTTTGATACTTTCACAGTCTTTATATATCACTTAAACCTGCTTTATAATATAAAAGACATGAAAATCTCAATTTTCAAATAGGAGACCTTTAACAGGAAATTGATTCTTATTTTACTAAACATATGAAAGACTGACGATCATAGGGAGAGGTTAAAATAACTTACAACACCAAAATTAAATAACACCAAAATATCTGAATTTACTCTATCTAATGTAGTTTTTACAGAAGACATTAGACTGCTGTTTACACAGGCTGACAGGTAATAACCGTGATGAGTGAACTGATCTTCATGTGTAAAATCAGTGGAGTGACCCTTTGAAGAAATGAAAACTATTTTTAAATCTATAGATTTAAAAATCTAATTAGTTTGATCCGATTAGAACGGCTTCAGGGTCATTTCCTACACTTCCTGTTGGGTGTGGTCATGTGGTTTAACGATCTGAAGATCAATGTGTTTGTGTTTTGATTCGTCATGTTTTCCCTTTAGATGATTAACTGGCCTTCTATAACCTTCTAGAACACAAACTGCTCGTTGTTATGATCCATACAGAATTGATTGTGGGTAAATTGAACATACTGTATGTGCCTGCCTGCCTGCCTGCCTGCCTGCCTGATGCAACACTGACATAAAGGAAAAGTGGCACGAGGGAGCTCATCACAGGAGAGGAAGAGGAAAGAGTCTTAATGAGGCCGCCTGCTCGTCAGTCGATACCAGAATAGAAATAGTGAAGTCACGGCAGGGAGACAACTGTTTACGTGGATGAGGACCAATCTCTGGTCACTTGGGAGACAATCTGCACCCTGAGGCCCTCTAACCAGAGACTCTGCTTCCTCCGCGAGTCACACTTGAGAGGATGTGCTGCTGCGAGACTTTCCACAGGGGAAAAGAAACACAAATGTCACAGTTTAGAAAGTCCTAAAACACAACAAAAATTAATTAGTTTCCATAAAATAAATGAACCACCATCTAAAATTTGTTTTGTTTGATTTGGGTGAACTGGCTCTTTTAAATGTGTCTTTTTCTACTGTGGACACATGAATAGTCTGTCCACTGTGTCTTGAACCGGCTGATACCCTGCATGGCGGTTGTCATGGATACTCGTGTTGTCTTTTGTACGAGGTTGCTGCACTGATTCTTTAATTTCATTTGCCAAAGAACATTATCACACATCAGACGGCCGTGAACCCCGGTGAAACTAGTGAATGCCTCCTCTGCAGGCGAGAGCTATTGTGCACTAAATGCTTCGCTTGCATCTGCTTGTAGATTCAGCCACTTAAACAGCTGAAAGGAGGAAAAGCGGCGAGCATAAATCACAATAACAGCCTCAACAGTTAGCGTGTCGGACAGTGCCTTCATTATCTGTGGAGAGGCAGCGTTCTTGTGTATCTATGTCTTGAGAGACATTCAGGGAGACATTCAGCCTCCACTCTGCTGCTGTAGACAGTCTGTGCCACTATACTCAGCATGCTTACCCATGGGGCTTTGTGTTTCCTACTGCCAGGGGGAAATGCTGAATTATTTGTCTTGTTTGACTCTGTTGAACTATTCTCAAAAGCCTGAAGCTCCACTGTCGACAACCTGTTTTTCTGATACAAGTTATTACTGATTTGGATTTATTGACCTTTCCCTGAAACGACTGGTAATCAGTCCTTTAAGAATCCATGTCATGTGCACAGATTAATTTCTGCTTACACTGCATAGATGTGTTTATCTATCTTCTATGGTGTCACAAAGCAGCCTGGTCTCCTAAAAATTACGTTCACATATGACGAAACTGCATCATCAATTATGATTTTGAGGTCATATCATAGTCTGCGGTCATGTGACCGGAGCACAGCCAATAGGAACGCTCTCTCAATGAAATGACCTGTGATTGGTCAAAGTCTGCCGTCACAGGCTAGATTTTTTAAAGCCTGAAAACAGAGCCATGAGGAGGTGCAGAAGTCTAGTTTACTCTCAGAACACTTGAATTACAATATGCTGAAAGGTTATTATGGAAGTTTTGCCCAATGATGCCAAAAATATACTGACTACTGCCACTTTAAAATCTTGTTTTGAAATGGAGTTGCAGGTTTTTAACCAGTTCATGGTTATCTGTGTCAGAGCTGCAGTTGTAACCTCTGGCATTTTTTCTGCTTCACTCTTTTGCTCCTTTGGAAAGGAACGCTGAGGTGGAAATGAATAATGACATCTCAGAGGTGTGGGTTGTTATTTCCCAGAGAGAAGACAGTGCAAGACCCCTTATTTCCCCATTTGTTCCTCATCACATTGAACCGAATATTCTCATATTTCTGCACCACATGATGGTTCTTATCTCTTTTCATCAAATAGTATGTTCACGGAGAGGAAAAAGACATTGCCCTCGGGTTTGCCCTGTCAGCACTTTCCTATTCAAAGGATTTAGATATTTTTATTCTGCTTGGATTTCAAGCATTCAGCTTAAAAAAAAGATTTTTTTTCTACTCCCCACTGGAAATGTTACTGTTTGTTTTCTTCAGATCTTTATGTTATTTCTCCGCCTTGTACATTTGTTGACATCAATTTACATGCTGGCATCAGAGCCATAATCTTTGTCTCTGTTCCTTCAGACGTTTGTGGGGAACGTGAACTCGGAGGCCGTCGCCCAGAACAAGCTGTCCCACTCGGTGAGAACCCGTTTCCTACGTTTCGTCCCTCTGGACTGGAACACCAGCGGCTGGCTGGGCCTCAGAGTGGAGGTGTATGGCTGCTCCTACAGTGAGTGACACACACCCTGCAGCTCAGTCTGTACATCTAAACACCACACTCACACCAACAATGATCAATTCATGTAGTGGGTGTAACAAATACATTAACACTACACTCCCTGGATTTTTCAGTATTTTATTGCCAGGCTCAAGCATGATAAATTCCCTGTTATTACAGAGAAACAAAGAATTCATAGAGGGTCTCTGTTGTGCTGTGGACAGAGCCAACATGGTCTCAACGGTACACTCTAGAGGCACAAGCTACACACACACATGGATGTTTTCATTTGTGTGTGTGTGAGTGTGTGTTTGGATTTTTGAGAATGAAATATGACCTGCACAAGAGTAAAAACTCAATGAAATAATAAACAATAAAGACTGGTCCCTAATAAATGGGAAAAAATTGAAGGTGCTCACATAGTAAATTCAGTATTATGCTCATTTCCACATGATATGACTCTGTTGTTGCATTGCTGTAGAAATGTATATTATAATAATAATAATATACTATCAAGACAACAGCTAAACACAGAGGATGTAATGAGTGTGGGAGGAAACCTGAGAACCTGGAGAAAACCCACGCTAACACGGGGAGAACATGCAAACTCCACAATAGAAGGACCCCAAGCCGGGTCCGAACCCAGAACCCGCTTGCTGTGAGGCGACTGTGCTAACCACTGCACCACTGTGCCACCACCTAGAAACCCTCAACTATAATTTTGTCACTTGATCATAAAATAAATATAAAGTACAGCGCTTAATTTAGAGGAATACGCTGCCTAAACTGCAGAGCCTTTTGCCTATAAGCTGCCATCTCCGCTGCCCGACTCTCCCACAACATAAAGTTTCTAATTTATTTCTTGAGGATGTGCAAATTAATTTAGCAACTTTCTGGTTTGACTGGGCACTCAAGTACAACACACACCTGCGGTGTCGAGGAGAATTGTGCCACACTCGCAACGTATAATTCTGATAAAATAAGCTGTCAGGTTACAATAGCCCGGAGTTAATGTGTTCATTGTGGCAATTGCTACTATCCTGGCAGATTGACGCTTGTCAAAACAGCAGTGGTGTTACGCAGTAATGGCTTACATAGTAAACAGTAAGTGCAGGGATTTTGATCAGTGTCGTATGCCACCGGTGTGTTTTTCCATTAACATTTGGGCAACAGTGTGAAAAAAGGAAAGAAAAGGATGATGTGGTTTAACTCCACCTCTGCAGTGCAATGTCATCTGGCAACACATTGCGTTGGCTTATCAAATATACACAAGCACACATATCAGGTAGCCTATACCTGTAGAATACCTTCTAGCCTTGTATAACATAGTGCTTAGTTAGTTAGTTTCTTAGTTTATATTTTGTGTTCTCACTTGTTGAAGCAACACACCTATACCAGTGCAGACATTTTTATTTGACTCAGGTCTATTTTCAGTCTTAATTTTTGAATCTATTTTTCTCCATACAGCCACATTATTGTACCCATCAAAATTGTTGGTTTTTATTCTGATGATCTTTCTTTTAGAGTCAGATGTGGCCAACTTTGACGGAAGAAGCTCTCTGCTGTATCGTTTCAACCAGAAGTCCATGTCGACGGTGAAGGACGTGATCTCTCTGCGCTTCAAGAGCCATCAGGCCGAGGGGGTTTTACTGCACGGGGAGGGACAGAGGGGAGATTACATCACCCTGGAGCTTCACAGAGGGAAACTGGCCCTCTACCTCAACCTTGGTAAATCACAGCAGTTTCACAACCTCACTCTCCAAATACATGCTTTTTTTTTTAATACGATTTTGAAGCCTGTTTGCTTGATTGACGGCTGTGTTAGCCTATTACCAATCGGCCATGGTGGGTGGGTGCCAGTTTGGCCCAGGCCACACTGGGAATATCAGCAGTGCATGGTGGCTGCGGAACCTGTTTTTTTTTTTATTTCAGTGCCCATTTGAACAGGTTAGAGCAGCCACACTAACTGCCCACGTCAGCAGCGCGGCTCAGACGCGGCTCGGCTGCGTGTCAGCTGTGTCTCTACTAGAGATTTGAGAGAGTTACCCAGGCTTCTTCACCAATATTAGGTGGCGAGCAGCAAATCAAAATCCAGGAATGAACTTGTCCCTTGAGAAACCTATGTTTTCATGTCCATGTTTTTTATATAGACTCTGGTTACAGCCTATCATTTTCAATTACTGATTTTTACTGCCTACATCCTATTTTGTATATAATTGTTCTCCAACTGTCTTCATCATTCTGAAACCATAACACAACAAATGTTGAGGATGACTCCTTTTCTGGTCTGATGTTACTATTTTTAAGTTACATAACATGCATAAGTAGGTCTTACATGTCTTTCACTATGCCACAGAATGAATGTTTAGCTGACAAATCTGCTACATTTGAATCCATGCCATAATAATCCGGGCTGCTTTAATTGCAAATCAACGATCCTCAACATGGCCAAGTAAATGTCTCTTCAAAACACTGGAATTACTAGATAAATGACTTTGGTGATTGTGTCATTAATCAACTGTTGATTGAGTTGTTTTTCATGTGTTTCTGTCAGACGACACGAGGCTCAGGTTCAGCAGCAGTCGAGTAGCCGTCACGGTTGGCAGCCTGCTGGACGACCAGCACTGGCACTCTGTCACCATTGAGCGCTTCATCAAGCAGGTGAACCTCACGGTGGACTCCCACACGCAGCACTTCCAAACCAGAGGGGAAGGAGACTCACTGGAGGTCGACTATGAGGTCAGTCCATTTTGCCAGTCATTCAGACTGAACAAGTGTTCACTGGGATGCCCTAAGTCAGTGGGTATGAGTTATTTTAGGCATCCAGGGTTCAGGACAGGTGGAGCTCTTCAAGACTTGGATGGACCTTTGGTTGAATAATCATTACAAAAAAGAGGTACTATAGTCCCCCTGGCTACTAAAAATGTATTTTTAGAAGTCCGTCATCTCAAGTGCCATCAGTATTCTTAACTCAAGAATGTGACTGAGTAGGTCTATGCCACAGACACTGAAATGTGAAATTGTGTAATATGTAATATGACCTGTTTTTAACTGCTTTTTATGTTGTTGTTTCCTGCATTTGGTGAGCAGAAGACAAATTTCCACCTTGGTGGACAATAAAGACTTATTGTATTGTATTGTATTGCCCCTCAGCATCTGATACCGATGCACAAGGCACCCTTTAGCATCTGTACCAGACTTTCAAGTTACTACAAAAGTTACTAAGTTAAAACTAAGTGGCTTTTTTACCTTAGAGCGGAGCTTTGTCTCTCAGAACCAATTTAACAAATAGTCAGTGGTGGAAACCGACTTATTTAGACTTCTAGAGGCTACTTTGTATGAGTTTCAGTACTGTAAGTATAATAACTATTTTAAATACAAGAACATTTAGGTAATTATCTCTCCTTTCATCTTCCAGCTCCTTTACTTTTCCTGTCTGCAGTCTTTTGTCCTGCATTATGTAAAAAGTCAATTAGAAGCCCAGTTACCTTTACACATGCCCAAGAAATCAGGTTTCCCTGTATAAGCCTCCCCCATTACAGAAACTAAGTTTCTCCTTTGCATGACATTTAAGAGCTCTCTGGAGAAAACTGACTGTTACTTTTGTTTTTGTTGTTATGTAAGTGCATGTAAGACACTGTGTAGAACAAAATGCTGCCTTCACTCTAGCTGAAATAGCAGAGTATCATTGCATTATATATTGAATGCACAAGGCAAATGATGAGTGTAGATTCCCCAGCACTTCTTGGTCATAAAACAAGGTGGTGCCATCCTAGTTCACATAAAAATACCAAAACAGAATGTGAATTTCATTGTGAAATGATTACTTATACATTTTTCATTTTTTTTGTATTTCGTATTATTTTGCTTCTGTCTCTTCATTAAAGCTGAGCTTTGGAGGCATCCCGCTGCCCGGCAAACCTGGCACCTTCCTCAGGAAGAACTTCCACGGCTGCATCGAAAACCTCTACTACAACGGAATCAACATCATCGACCTGGCAAAGAGACGCAAGCCACAGATTTACAGCGTGGTGAGTTTGACTTTAGTAGTCTTTTTATTTACCCAAAGCACGATGTTTCCTCAAACCTAACCAAGTCGGTTTTGTGCCTAAACCTAACCAAACCTTAACCACAAGGTTATCACATCATACGACAGGTTTATTTTAACAGCTTTTCTGCTGATTGGAGCGTCAGATCAGGAAACACTTGTATATGTTGCTCTAGAGGACAAATGATGTATCTTGTTTTTTTCATTTGGAGGACTTGTTGGCTTCACAGTAAAAGCTACCCAGTGTTTCACCAGTTACACTTTTTATGTGAAGCCACAGCAGTATGAAATGTTTGGTTAGCATTAGCAGTGACTTTAATCCAGCTCTGATACGGCTGTGAAGAGTAAACAGTGAGGCTGATATCAATCAGATCAAATTACAAACAGTAACACTGGATTACACACATGCATCGTTTCCTGTCAACCCCGTGTTTGTGACAGCAATTTGAATCCTGGGGTTTCACATTTTCCTAAAACTGTGAGCCAGTGACTTTAAGATATTTGCATATCGCTCTGATGGAAGGCATCCTGGCCTGAAATTGGTTAGTGGAGAGAGAAAATTGGTGTGAACACAAACTGTCATTACATTTAATCTGATCTCATTATGCCACAAAGTGTAAATGTGTGAACGTATGGGGCAGAGGCCACTTCCAAAGAGCCACAAGCCTCATCTCATCTCAGACTCCGTCTACCTTTAAAAGTCTAGATAAGTGTCACAGAGCTACACAGAGTAACACAGAGCTACCTTGCCTCCTAACAATTACCTCCCCACACAACAAAACTGCATTCTCAATTACGTTTGGAAGGAAACGTATTTTGTCACGGATTATGTTTGTCTCTATCTAATTTTGTGGGAGACAGGGGTTGCAGAGAGAGATGGAGAAAGGCTGGCAGTCATGATGGAATAAGTGATGGGAGTTTAATGGGGTTGGGAAGGAGTCACATTGAGAGTCAAAAGAGAGGCAAAGAGCTCTGATTGCTCTTTGCTGCCCTGCAGCCTCTGGGTTTGATAGGACAATGTACCTGACATGACATCTGAATTAAATTGTTTTTTCTTTTGTCTTTTGTATCCGACTCCAACATTAGATTATATTGTTTCAAACTGATGCTTTGAGCTGTGCTTTTCTTTCTGAACCATATGGATTTTTCAACTGACAGAAGGATCATTTGTCCTATTTCAAAGATTAAAAAAACACGTGCATAAATAAAAAATAAAAAAGTCCAGTTGAATGTTTGTTAGATCTTTTACTGTTACATTTTTAGATGTTTGGCTCTACATGACATTTTTAACCACTGTGTTCTCCCACAAATTTTTAGTTTTCAGTGGAAGTTTTGTATATTTCGTCTGACTAATACTTTTGGTCTAATTTTCATCTACTGGAGTTATAATTGTCTCCGGTTTTATTTTTGATTGGCTGTCACGGCCTGTGGCTCAAGAATAAAGAAATGAGTTTAGTGCCTGTCAGATGTTTAGAACTGAAATTGCTTTCTCAATAAATTTCCAAATTCCAGTTCATTACAACTTGGGTCTTATTTTCAATGTGTTTTCACCATCGATTCTATCAGTAATAATGACATTGTATTCACCAAGTATATAGCTGAAATCTGGAAGCATGGTAACATCACTAAAAAGTCCAAGAAAAATGAGCAATCAGATGGACTAACACAGGGTGAATGGTACATTTATTACCCAAACTGTCGCTTGTAACACCAGCTGCTGCAGCTTTGACCTACTGTGCTTACTGCAGTCGTACACAGACTGATTGCCTTGTTGAATTTAATTAAGTTTTGCCTTCAACATTTGCAAGTATTTAGTATTTCCCTCACAAATGATCTTTGCCGGGTCCAGACACCGCCTCGCAGAGAGCGCCTTAACCAGACAACAGCCAAAACTCTCATTTTGGAAGATACTTTCGGAGTTAACCTTCATTAGCTTATGTTGCAGTTGGAATGATCTGCTGCGTTTGTCATTCGAATGGTAAAAGCAGCATCAGCAGTGGAGACAAAAGAGAAGCCTTCTCTGCACTGAGAAAAAAAAGAGCAGAGAGACAAAAAGTTCAATAAGACATTTGTTAGCATCAGAGCTTAGCAAGTCTTCCAAAAGGGGAACCAGAACCAAGATGGAACTGAATGTCAGAACCCCGCTCTAACACGAGCGTTTTTTCTGTGCAATTACGGATTACTTCTGACATTTCAGGTGCATTCACCTAAAAGCCACCCAAAAGTTTATCCTGTAATCAGGATAAACTTTTGGTTTGTTTCCAAACTGTCTGATCATCTGGTTGCTCATCTTTATCAAACCTTTATCAATGTCACGGTGTTCCCAGACCTAAGCTCTTAACTTGGTGAGTAGCATGTTACTATTACTGATAAAAATGATGGATAAAACTATAAAAATAGACCAAAATTGGAATAAACATAAATTACCATTTAATGTCAAAGCGTGTTTCTCGTCCTCCAGGGCAACGTGACGTTCTCATGCTTGCGGCCCCAGCTGGTGGCCTGCACCTTCCTGAGCTCCAGCAGCAGCTTCCTGTCGCTGCCGGTGGTCGCGCCGTCCGCCACCATGAGGGGGTTCTCCGTTCATTTTCAGTTCAGGACTTGGAGCCCCGACGGGCTGCTGCTCTCTGCACAGCTGAGGCCGGAGCCCCAGAGACTGGAGCTGCAGATCAGCAACAGCCGGCTCCTCCTGACCCTCCACAGCTCAGGACAACAAAGATCAGAGGCCTCTGCTGGTCAGGACACAGCACACACACACACACACACACACACATGAACATCCATGTTTGTACTGTATACCTTTATTCTCTTGTTCAGACCAAATTCTTTCTCTTACTTCTTTGATTTGAATTTCTTTAAAAGTCATTATTTTAATAATGCCCGGGCCACACTGCCTCGCTGAACTGGGTTGTTAAAGGTATAACAGACAAATTAACTAAAAAAACTATGTATGGACTGATACAAAAATAATCCCTCTCAATCATCACTTATGCCCCACCAGAAGTGTGTAGCGGTGTCTGTTCCTGCAGAGATCCTGCAGCCCTCTATCTGGATTTTCTCTTTTCTTCTTTCAGGTTTGGTTCAGGTGGTCAAATATCGTCGCATTGTCACGCCCCTCGGCTGCTGATACCGACTCACAAGTCCCCCTCTACTCTGTTAGATACAAAGCGTCTGTATTTTACAGATGGGAACGGGTTGTGTTATGCTCATGTGTTCCAGTGATCCCCTGCTCGTCTCTGTGCTGTGAGTGCAGCTATGATCAGTGTGTGTCTGTAGCTTAACGAGAGCAGCGCTGAGCCACAGCCAGCAGACAGGAAGTCTGCATTCATTCAAAATCCGGCAACTCAGCACCTTCCTGCAGGGTTGTGCGGAGTTAGTTGTGTGTTTTAGAACGGAACCGCCAGGAAACAATCAGAAAATAACGTTTTATTTCTCTGATTCGCTGCATTTTTCTTCAGTCACTCTATAGCTCACTTGCCCATCGCTGCTTTCTCTCTTCCTCGGCTCGTTGAGCTGTCGAGGTGTGGCCAAATTTGTATGCGGTGTGTTTACAAATAGAAAATTAAAATTTTAACCTGATGAACCTGATTTAACCTGGTGCTTGATGAAAAGTCAGAGAATCTCAATTCATCCTAAGAAGAACCAATTTCAAAACTACAAATGGTAGGATCCATTGTCTGGGAACCATGAATTTCTCTACAAAATGTCACGGTAATCCATCCAATGGTTTTTGAGATGTTTCAGTCTGGATCAAAGTGGTGGACCGACAGACGGACACACCCACAGACCGACCAACAGTCCAAAAGACTGACAGGCTAACATTGCCATCCCTAGAGCCAGCTAGCATGGCTTTGTCTATTTTGACTGTTGATTCTTTGCCGGCTGACAAGACAGTTTATGGGAAAATTTGCATTTTAAATTCCAACATTGGTATAAAAAAATAAAATAAAATAAAAGTCTGAGAATCTACAGCCACATTATTGGCTCTGTGAACGATGCTTTGAGCCAAATGCTAATGCCAGCATGCTAAAAAAAGGTCACAATGACATTGATGACATGCTGATGTTAAGTAGGTATAATGTTTATCATGTTCACCATCTCAGTTTAGTGTGTTAGCATACTAGAAATGAGCTAGTACAGCTGAAGCTGATTAGGTATGAGGTATTAGGTATAGGTACATTGCCACTCTAGGAGCCACAGCAATAAAAAACTCAGTATTTCCTCCAATCATTCAGCACTAATTCTAATCCTCAGCACTGCATGCCTAACCAGCTCCCATAAACTTAATTTATGTTGGGCGAAGGCGAGGTACACCCTGGACAGGTCCCCAGATTATCACAGGGCTGACACTGCACCACCGTTCAGCCAGCGTATCAGCTATGTCCGCTATTATAGCAGTATTATTATTTTAGCAATGCTTTCTTGCTTCCTCCTCTTCTGGGTGGATCATTATTGAGGCTGCAGCAAAGTAACTACTGAGGGCATGAGTGAATTCTTAAATCACATCACAGGGTCTCGGCGTAATACTTGTTCATCTGATGAAAGAAATAACTGGATATCTTGTCTGCACAGTGAGTGATGGATCAAAAGTTTGTATTGCAGGCAGCAAACGCTGAAAACTGTATTTTTAGATCTTTTATCGTTCCATAAATATGAGCATGCTGTGTGCAGTTTACAGTTTCTGGGTTTATAGAAATGATAAAGCTACCTGTAGCTGTAGTCTGGAGCCTCAAGCATAATAAAGTTGTTCCAGGCAGCTGCAAAATGTAAAAGAACATCATTACATTTTGGGAAATCCTCTCGTCCAGGGATAGGTCTTGGGCATGTTTAGTCTAGCCTAGCCTGGAAGCAGGAGGAAACTGATAGCATAACTCAATAACAACATACACGATATAAGGCTAGCGGTTTCCCCCTGCTTCCACTCTTTGTGCCAAGCCAAGCTAAACATGTCCTAGACACACCGAGATGAAACGTACAGTATATTCATCTTCTCACCTGATTCCAGGTAAAGTCCGAGAACAAGAGGCTTTTACTAAATGTCGGACTCTTCCTTTAGTATCAATAAATACTGCCTCAATAGTGACAATCTTCTACACTTAACCTCATGTTTGTCTCAATCTGCAGTCCTGTGAGAACAGTAAAGTTAATGAAAACATTTTCTTTTGCTCAACCGTTAACTAATTGCAGATCTTGAGGAACCAAAGCTCCAGTTTGATACAGTGCTATAATTGCACAGCTTGAGGAACCGTTCAAAGCTCCAGTTTGATACAGTGTTGTGCTTGTACTAAGTGCAAGAGCACTAATGTGGAAAGATATATTTTCCTCTATTCAGATCATAGATTATCTTTGGATAAAATGTGCCCCCATGCACAGTTTAAGCCAAACTCCCACACAAGTAAACATTAATGGCTTACAGTCATAACAGGAGACACCTAACATAGTATGCTACAAAACATATGTCTATAACCATCACAAATTCACACAAATTCAAATAATGGCAAAATAGCTGGGTGTGACAGATAAAGCTATTAAAGGAACAGTGTGTAGAATCTGGCGGTATCTAGCGATGAGGTTGCAGATTACAACTTTTCCCTTGTGCCAATCGTGTGTTGCCACAGCGGCTGACGCGAAAACGCCAATGGCCCTCTCTAGAGCCAGTTGTTGTAATAGTATAGTGCTTAGAGTGTGTATGTATGTGGGAAGTGAGTGGTGAAGCGAGAGAGAGAGAGTGGCGGCGACGGGAGTAATGTTATTGACTCAGACCCAAGCAGGAAAAGTTAACCGAGTTTGGTTTGTCCGTTCTGGGATACTGTTGAAACATGGCGGTGAAACATGGCGGACTCCATGAAGAGAGGACCTGCTCCCCCCCCGCCCATTTGTTGTCACTGTTAGGGCTGTACAGCCGTCCCCGTGTTGAGAGCCGTGCAGAGGCAATAGAAATGCTCCTAATCTCACATTTACCACCTTTATTGTCTATGAATTGATGCAAGAACTGACCAATCAGCAAGGATTAACAATAAAAGTTACATACAAATTACAGACAGCTGATGTTTTAACAACAGTTTTCTAACAGTAGGCTACAATAGGCTTTTTCTTTGCCATATTTTTCAATGAAACGCAACACTTCCTGCAAATGTTTCCCAATAAAAGTCTTCAAGTGAAGGGAGGGATTATCTCCACTGAGCTGCTGTAAGGCTTTTAGTGTGAAATATATGTGACAGATCAACAAAACGGCAAAGGAGTTCAAATTAGAGTATGACATGACTGTCGTTTTACAGATGGAAGTGCTGTAGAAATGTACATTGTGCTGAATCTATGGAGACAGCAGGTAAACATGGAGAAGTGTAAAGTTTGCATGAACAGCTAATTAAAACAGGAGCAGCTCAGAAAACAGGACGATGCTATAATATGATAGAATATAGTTATGAACAACAGATCTGCAATGATTTTTTTGTTCATGTCATGAAAAAGCTCTGTGGGTGTTTTGTAGGCAAATGTTTTCTGATTTCAGACGATTGAGCAATACATACACAGATTACTGATGTGATATAAAAGACATTAGAGCCTACATATAGATACTGTTCTGTTACTTCAGGCTCAGTTTGAGATCGTGGCGAGCTGTCGCTGGCAGTCCTTTGCGGCTACACTGCTTGTTCCATGAAACAGCCAATCGAGTGGCGAGACGCCCCGCCGCCCGCGGCTCTTGCTGTCCTCTGGGAGGAGGACAGGCATCATTGGATTTTAATAGATTCTGAGAGAGCAGGGGATAGGGAAACATTCCCCCCAAGACTCTGGACAAACTTGACTTAATAGCCCATATTTATGACAAATTGAAATAACTCTCAGAGAATGTGCATTCTGCATGAACCCCTTTTGTCCTCTCTGAGCTCTTATTGTGAACCAAAAAGCTGTTCTTGTAGCCTGGGAGCTGATCTGTGAACTCATCTATATTCACAGCTGCTGGTATCAACCTCCTGATAACTATAGAACACTGGAGCATGAACATGGATTAGGCTAAATTAGCTTTTTAAAACATACCAGAGCTACACAAGATAATCTTATTCTATCTTAATCTTATTTCTATCAGTAATAATAACAATAACATCCTATCTGATCGTCCGACTGTCTCTTGACATGTCCGACTTTTTAGTGATGTCACTGTGTCCCCAATTCTCGCTCTTACTCAGTAAGAACAATGTAATAATTACTGATGGAAAAGTCGGATCAAATAAGGCCTAAAGTGTATTTCATTCAGAATTATTGTTTAACCATGAAGCAAAGACAGACATTTAAATCCTCCAGAGCTCCAGTTACACCAGCTGGTAAGAACAGAAGAACAAAGTCACACCAGATAGCGGCACAGCAAAATTCATTCCTACTCCCTTGACACGGGGACTAATTGTGGGTCGTGTAGTAGCTGTAGTTGATTATGGCTAGTTTTGTTTATGGTAAAATGCATACAATGAGGAAAGCACTGTTGGTAGTGTTTCTCACTCTGCAGATTCAGTCATCAAAGCATGCATAGACTAAGTTCTAAATGTGTGCGTAGGAACTGTCTGTACGGACAAGAAAATGGGTCTTTATCAAACATGCGCAGGCTCAATTCCCTGCAATGAAAAATCACACATCTCACCTGAGGCCTGTACTACGAAGCAGGATTTGCGGTTAGGGAGGTAACTTCAGGGTTAACCCTTCAGGGTTTTCAGTCCTGCGACGGTGGGGTAGATCGCCATGGTAACTGATGCTGAACACCTAACCTGCTCCGGTGCAGGTTATGCTCAAGATAAGAGGTCAACTCGTATAAAGGATGTATGTGGTGTGCACAATTCCTCAAGCTCTCTCTATACCTTATTTTCTGGTTGCCTTGACTGACATGGTTGTTACAGTATTAATATGCTGTATAATGTTGGACTTTCTCTCCGTTAACAATTTGTGGCTGAGAACCCGGGATTACTACAGAAAATTAATGAAATTCCACCAAACCAAAGTGTTTTCTTTTACACTTCCACATGGCTTATCCAAAGGTAAATCAAGATACATTATGGGGACAGGTGATTGAGAGATGATTCAATTATTTTGGACCACGATGTTGCTCTTATAAATGCTGTTGTGACAGAACCCCTAATTTGCAAAGAGCAGACAACGATACCCTTTTCATCGGCAGTGACGTGGAGCCCTTCCCTCTGTTTGTAGGTCATAGAGTCAATGATGGACTGTGGCACTCTGTGAGTCTCGACACCAGAAGTCTACACATCACTCTGACTCTGGACAGTGAGCCGGCCGCCACCATTGAACAGTGGGAACAACTGGAAGCCAGAGGCAGCTTCTACTTTGGAGGTCTGTGGATGCTCAAAGTGTAGTTGTACTTGAGAGATGCCTTCAGACTTACATACACTATCAGAATAACCCCTTCAAAGGTTTCTTTTTTCCTGTAGCATGTTAAGATAAAGATCTTTGTACTTGATGTGTGTCATCTCCACACAGGCTGTTCCCCTGCGGGCTGTCAGAACCCGACTCTGGCCTTCCAGGGCTGCATGCGCCTCATATCCATCAACAGCCAGCCAATGAACCTCAATCATATCCAGCAAGGATTGCTTGGGAATTATAACGGGCTTCAGTTTGACACATGCAACATAAGAGACAGGTAAAGAAGTTGTTTGTGTCTTCTCATTCATAGCTGAATATACTTAGAAACTAAGGACAGCTCTCACAGAAACACGTCAGCTGTATCCAAATTCAGTTATTGAATGTATTTCATAGTAGGCTGATAAAGCCAGTCTCATGTCAAAAGCTCATTCAAATGAGGCCAAGAAAAGCAGCTTGAATTTAAATGACACAACCAGCGTGTTCTACTTGGTATTCCAATCAGTTGTTTATCTGAGTTTAGGGGATCTTGGTCAACTTCTAAATTTGAAAAACATCCTATGAATATTACTGTATATGACATACTGTATTTGTCACATATTTGGGTATCCCGGTGATAACCCACCATGAATGCACCTATCATTTTGCTCCAGACTGAAATGTATAATATTCTGTCCTGACATAATTATCTTAATATTCATGGTCCCCAGAGGATGAATCCTTGTAACTTTGGTTAGTGTTTGTCTGCCAATACCCCCAATTGTCTCACTTAATGCTGATATCATAGACTCAGGTAGACAATACTCCTCTATATCTTTACATAGACAATAGTTGTTTGCTGCAATGTTAATGTTTTGAATTTAAAATTCAGTACAAATATTCATGGCCCCTGGCCTAGAGGATGAAGCCTGATGACTCTGGTGATTCTCTGATTTTTTCCTCTACTGCCATCATCAGGTTGAAATGTGAATTTGTCATATAGCCTACTTTGTTTTATGACCAAAAAACTGCAAAACTAATGATATTCCCATCATCCTCAGCTGTACTTTCACATAGTGCTAATTGTCAAATGTTGCACGTTCCTGAGCTTAAAGTACCAGATCAGTCGTTCTACTGTCGGTGGGTAAAACAACTGATCCGGTGAGATAGTAGTGGAGACTAGTGAAGCCTTGTATGATGTCTTAAAGGATGACCATTTGAAGGTAAAACATTTGATGTAAATAATATATTTCTTTTTTTCTTTTTTCAATTTTTCCATTTTATCCAATTTCTGCTTTTGTTACTCTCATGAACTACTCATGTCCTGTAGAGAGAACAAGAAAATGAAAGGATCAAAGAGGCAATGGACGAATTTTTGGCCAAAGAAAAGTATGAAGAAGCAGCAGGTATATGACAGGTGAAGCTGAAAGGTGAGGTGCTATAGGCAGACTAGCAAATATATCCAGCTATAGCAGGCTCATTTTTAAAGCTGGAGTGAAGACACTGGTATCATATGAAACTAGAAGACCTGGAGTCAGGGTGGATGAGGAGCCCAATTTGGAAAGTCTGTCCCTCTGTTCATAATTCATAATGGCTTGCCTGATTGTGGTTCATGTTTATTTTCTGCCTGTTTTAGGATCATGACCACTGTCAGTTTTGTGCTTTTGTCAAGAGGATGGGAACATTAACCTTTATGGGACTTAATCTCCTTTCTCCTCTATGTCCATTTAAACTTCAAGACTCAATTTCTTGGCGAAAGCGCACTTCTTCAGGTCAGCAACTGTTATTTAATGACCCGTGAGAGCAGCCGTGAGCACAAACAATAGAAAAAGCTTGATGGTAATTAAACCGCTGAAACCTTATCTGAGCTGCGGCCGGCCCGCTCTGCTGCAATTAATGATGCTGAGAGATTAGAGTGTATTAAATTATAGATGCATGCCAGAAAGGATGGCAATTATGTGAAAATGAAGCAGGGTTGAGGAAGGGACTGTAATCAAAAAAGAGCAGTTTGGAGTTTCCTTGAAGTGCTTATTGTGTTCTAATCCAGTAAGCATGAACTCTGGTCCAGGAGCAATGCTTTTATTTTTGGAGAAAACACCACAGCGTCATAACAATATCATCACAAAATATCACATCCTCACATCACCTCGGGGGTTTGTGTGATTTTTCCATCAAGTATTTCTTTATGCTTTAAATGTTGCTCTGACACTGTCTCCAGTAAAACTCTGATAAAAATTGCTGAATTGCCTTTAGCAGACTGTGAAGTTTGTTCTAAGCAAAGACAGTACATGGTGCAGAACAACAGAAACGATTACTGCTACAACTCCTGAAGACATTTAGCAGATAAATTAAAACGTAAATTATTAGAGCATTTTGTTTATTAAATGTAATTTGTATTAATAAAACCTCCATGTTCCTACTGACATGTTTTTAATCTTAAGAAAACGTAAAGCTGAGGCTGATGGGAACGTCATTTGTTTTGCAGGTATTTGGTCAAATTGAAATCTGTACCTGAAGATGGCACTAGATGAAAAGTCAGGGGATCACCAAAGTTATGGGGACCATGAATATCTGTACCACATTTCACTGCAATCCATCCCATAACTGTTGAAATATTTCAGTCTGGACCAAAGTGGTGGACCAACCGACATTGCTGCTAAAAAAATAACATCTCCCAAGAAGTGTATCTGTAATACTATGTTTGGCATCTCCTCCTTTGTGTTTTGTTAGTTTTTTCTTTGATATTATTGCATTATATTACATTTATTTAGAAGACACACATTTCCATAGTGATTTACAACATGTGATTGCAGTTGTTTGTTACTTTGTTTCAGTTTATTTATCCTCATTAAGGTGTGTTAAGAGGTCGTGTGTAGCCAGTTTAGGTGACATGTACCTTGTCATGTAACTACATGTCGGGGCTACAGTGGAGACACCATGTTGGCACCGCAAGAACTGTGATTGGTCAGCTTGGGTTGCTTGTGTTTTCTCCTACAAGTTTCTAATACTGATGGAGATTGTTGATAATGAAGACAAACTGAAGCAAGTTGAAGAAAGACTCAGTAATCTTTAATTTCAGTCTGGTCTCACTCTCAGGGCGTCAAATACCAATGATTGGGCAGTAGCCCTCGGCGTCTTGATACCGACAACAGAAGGCATCCTTTAGCGTCTGTAACAGATGCACCTTTAGACTAACTCCAAAGTAATCCACATCAATATGAATGAATATTAATATAAACACAACTACATTCGGTAATATAAGTGAAGCACATTACAGCCTAATTATGTTCATACATCCATGTTGAGTTGATATCAACAGGTCAAATTTGACACTGAACTATAAAAACCTACATTGTAGGCATCAAAGGCAGGACGGCCATTGATCTTGTGTGTAAAATACTGTATAAATCCAAATATTGATTATATTTGTTTCAATAAAAATCCATCTTTGAGCCTGCTTGCTTACATTATCCTAAATACTGTACTATGAAGATGGATAAACAGGTCAAATTTATATATAAAAAAAAAACACTGTCCTATGTTGCAGGTGTCTTCCTAACCTGTGTGAACATGGAGGTCGGTGTTGGCAGTCCTGGAGCTCCTTCTCCTGCGACTGTTCCGGGACCAGCTACTCTGGAGCCACCTGTCACAACTGTGAGTCAATTTGTCTCACTTTCTTTGACTTAATGTTTTCTATTGTTTCAGTGAGAAAATTGTACTCGTAACTATTAATTATACTCTTAACAAACTCAAAAGGGATAAAAAAGGAGAATTAATGATAAATACAATTTGATTTGACGAAGGGACACACTGCTAAAATATTTTTATCAAGCAATTTCTGTCTAAATTCTAGAAAACATATTTCCTTTAAAGAAAGTAAAGTGTAAATATGTCAACCTTTTCTATGTATTTATCAACTTTGTTCAAGAATTTTACCGAAATAAGTGTTTGTATCCTGAAACAGAAAAGGTTAGTAAAGAAAAAGGAAAACTGATGTTAGAAAATATTTGAAACAAGTTTACTTTTATTAGCAATATTCTTACTGAACTGACAGATTTCTTTTACTTAAAATGCTAAGTCTGGTGATATTCTGTGTTCTTTTTTCTTATTTGCAACAAATCCCATGAAAAGACCAAAACCAACAATGTGTTAGACGATCTCTCAATACTTTCTGACTTTCAATTCCAAAACCTCTGGTTCCTATGCAACAGCTCACAAATACATAGTTTAATTTTTCCGTATTTGGTAACACTTTATTTTGATAGTCCATCTGTTGACACTCTACAAGTTATCAGTAGTATGTCAACAGTGTATCAGTTGACATTCAACAACACTGTTGCAACGGACGAGTAACATGTATTCAACTGACTGCCACTATAAAGTGCATTTCAAGTGTTGATCTACAGATTTTACAAAACGTGTCTGTCGACTGTCAATATGTTTTTTGCAACAGCTCATTAACCAGTATTCAACTAACTATCTGTAGATTACGTCAGCAATATTGGTGAGTTTTATTTTGTTTCTGTCCAGTTTGAATGAAGTGTTTTACGATACTCTGCCACTAGAACAGCTGATCTCAACATAAACAAATACACATGGATGATGACGACGCAAGTGTACTCGGTACGGAACAACTTTACTAATGTGATAGCTGAGCGGAGAGGGGGGGCAATCGTACTCGGGCACGGTACGGATCAATCGTACCAAATGTGAAAACGCCCAAAGTGTAAAAGAGAAAGAACTTTGAGCCATAAGGAAGAAGGAGGAGGATCAGGGCACTTCCAATGCAGTACAATTCCATCATTTCTATTCTTGATTTGCTGTAAGGCTCGCCATATCAGAGCTACACCAAAAATAGCAATGATACTGTAGGACAAGTTTTAAAGGAGAATTTAAAGCCTTCTGCATTGTGTCAAAAAATGAGGCCAATAGTTTTTGAGCTTGTGCTTTCCTTTGTTTCTATCAGTAATGATAACCTTGTATTCACCATGTTAACAGCAGAGATCTGGGAACAGGGTGGCCAATAAAAAGGATCAGCCTGGTTGGAAATGAAACAACAGTTTATCTAGATGATCTAAACCACTTTATTTTGAGATGAAAGTAACTGAAAGTGAGCGCAGCTGAAATGTAATCAGTAATAATCCCATGTTGCAGAGGAAACCTTGTGCACACAACTACAGTAAATGTAGTTGTAGTCCAGAACACCAAAAATAAATATCTCCAGACTCACACTTACATGTTGGAGTTTTTCCTTCTTGGTGTCAACTCTTGACATCACCTTTATATTCAGCAGAGCTGTCTGTAGGATTCTGGGTGAACTTCCTGTGCCCCCAGAATGCTGATTTCCTGTTTATATGCAGGCAGATGCAGCTGTCCTTGCATGTCGGACAGAACGTGACAGAAAAAAAACACCCTCTGAATTAAAAGTAGGCTCATCTTTTTTCCAACTTTGTTCACCAACTCATCAACATTGTGCACAGTTGTGCTTTGTCCAATTTGGTTTGCTGGCTGTTGCTGCTGTGCTCGTGGTAAAAATAGGTGAGACCTTCAATCTCTAGAAGAAACGTAGCTAACACGCAGCCTAGCACGGCTGCTCTAACCTGGTAACATGGACGACCAAATAAAAAACAGCAGGTTCTGCAGCCACCACGCGCTACTGATGTTCCCTGTGTGGACAGAGGTGACATGTAATTTCCCCCTCGTCGATGAATAAAGTATCCATCTATACTCCCGGATCTTGCTTATTTAGTCAGAAATATCTAACATCCATAAATACTTTTCCTGAAGAAAAAAACTGTGTGCTCCTTCCAGCCATCTATGAGTCATCCTGTGAGGCCTACAAGCTGATTGGCAGCTCCTCTGGCTTCTACTCCATCGATCCAGATGGGAGTGGCCCCCTGGGGCCCGCACAGGTCTACTGCAACATGACAGGTGAGTTCACCGGACTCTGCCATGCATGTTGTCACCTTTACTCTCTCAGAGTTCCGCCGGGACCAGAGCTTGAGAGCTAAGAGTCAAGTCTCTCACAGATCACACTGCATCGATCTACAGCGCTGACACGTCACTGTCCAGAAGAAATCATTACATACGTCATTCGACATGCTTCCTTCCAACAATTCCTAACAGTTTGGAACTTCATTTGTGTGACCTCAATATGTTTTGTAAAGCTCAATGAATTGTACTTTATCTTTATGTTAGACCTGTTGTACGTTTTATTTTTTTGTTTGTGTGTATTTAGAGGAGAGGGTGTGGACAGTACTGACCCATAACATCACAGCTCCAGTCAGAGTCCAGGGCTCGTCTCTGCAGAAACCTCACATCATGACGTTAAACTACAGCGCCTCGCCCGAACAATTGCGCACCATCATAACGGGGTCAGAGCAGTGCCAACAGGAAGTGGTTTACAACTGCAGGAAGTCCCGCCTCTTCAACACCAAAGGTAAAAGGAAAGGGGAAAGAAAATCTATGAATGTTTCCCCCTCTCCTCCTCCATCCCTTTTGTCTTACACTGAGGAAACCCCATTCTGACCTCATGAACTAAAACTCACACTCTACCTCCTGCATTGTTATTCTCGCCGTGTTCTTACAATAACTTGAAAGTCAATCTCCAATCCTCTCTGTGTAAATTCATCTTGAATTGCTCTGGGAGCCTTTGCTGTCCCGAACATCACACATTTGCTCCCAAATCATGAAACATTCATGAAGTCCTGAATTTCCACCATTCCCTCGGTGCCTTGTGAATGCAAACAAACAAGCCCATTATCACAGCAGATCAAAGAGAGAGAACAAGCTGTATGGATCTGTCTGCTACTGCCCTAATTTGCTCAGTGGTTGCCTTTGTTGTCTGAGCACAGAGTTCTTCTGTGGAAAGATGTCAAAGGCTGTCAATCGCTCTGCCGACCGTGTAAACACGAACAAACCCACCGTTTCCTACACACTCAGCAGCCTTTCCTAATGACCTATTTGACATGATCATGTTCATTTGAGTAATCAAGCTAATTTACGAGGGAAATACAGCAGTGTTTATTCACCTGAACTGCAAAGAGGACCGGGCTTATAGATCTGCAAATGTCATGGTAAATAGGTGATAATTACCAAGTTACGTATCCGAAATTTCTCTGAAATTACCTCCAAATTTGCCCAGCATTTACCCCAAAATGTATTGAAAATTACCCCGACATTATTTAATAATAATCATATTACGCTATTTCCCAATAAGCTTGTAATAAATACCTGGTAATTTCTTTAATACATTTCTAATAATATGAAGTTAATTGATAGGATGATTACAAAGGCTTTATTCACAGGTCCGTACTTTTCTGGTAAGATATACGGCAACGCCAGAGGCTTACTGCAGTCAAGCCAGCCGCCGTTTCGATTTCGATGTGTGTCTATTCATGCAGTTACGGTACCGGAGCCTGCCTGTGTTTTTTATTTTTCAGCTGAACTTTTTTCTGTGCCAATGTTTCCTTTTTCAATGTCAAATTTGATTTTCGATGCCAAAACTTACTGTCACTGTTCTAGCTCCATACAGGCCCCTGCAACAAACCTCTTGTTCCACAAGAAACACTGTGCACACATCACAGCGTGGACGGTCCAGAATTATTTGACTCAAATGTAGCAAAACAATTTCATGTGATATTATACACATTATTTTATATACATTATACAGTACACTTAAATATCAGTGGGGCCACTACAGAAAATGTTATTTAATATCCAGGACTTCACACCCCTTCACCACTGACTATTCCTGTAACAATTTGGCCACAATGTAGCCCACTGACGATACACGGTCCAGCCATATACAGTACTAGTTTTCCACCTAGTCTTCTTTAGGCATGCCCCACAGTCATTTTCAGGTCTTTGCTGCACGTGCTCTGGTGTTATTACAGTGAATCCAGGACCTACATCTCCGACTGTGTGATGTTTGTTTGCAGACGGCCGCCCGTTGTCCTGGTGGTTGGACCAGGGAGGAGAGAGGCGTAGCTACTGGGGAGGCTTCCTGTCTGGAGTCCAGCAGTGCTCCTGCAGCCTGGAGGAGAACTGCATCGACATGAACTACTTCTGCAACTGTGACGCCGACACAGACACATGGTACATAACACAAAGACAAAATCCACAACAGTAACGAAGGTTACGATATTATAACCCTAATTTTATAAGCACAGGTGGAGCTCTCTACTGGACTCTATGGGTAATACTCTCCTCCAATCACAAGCATGCATTTGCCCACTGAGATTTGCATAAACGTAGCCAGCCAATCAGGATGTGCCTACCGAATATATGCATTACCACAGTATCCCATGCCCTCTTCAGCTATCGGCGCAGGAGCAGCAGGGCCTCCTTGGTAGAAGGCTCCACCTGTGCTTATAGAACTAGGGTTACAATATCGTAACCTTCATTTTAACTCACATAAGACCAATGGATGTACGCCCTGCCGTGACACCACATCGACCTAACCATACAGATCCAAATAGCTAAGGAGTATTAGACACCGCAGCCCACCTAATTCTTTATAATGTAGGCTGCCGCAGCGGAGAAGTAGGGGGCCCTAGTCAACCCAGATAGTACGCAACTGATCTGGGTAAAGTCATGACCTAATCCTGCAGAGGTCAAAAACAGAGTAGACACCCTGCACACCACATTCCCCAAGTCATCAAGGATCACAGGAACATGTAGATGCATCATGTACAGAGGGTGGTCAGGTGCAACAAAACTGACAGACACACCTCACCCTTTTCACTAGTTCTGTATCGTTCCAGCGAGCACAGACCCTGAAAAGGAGCCCGACATGTCCAAGAGATAGAACCGTATGAACGGACAAGGCATCGACCATGACACCACTATACATACAGTATGTCCTCGACCCACACCCCACTGAACTAGGCCGCTGACACTACCACGCTGCATGTAGCTTAGTGTTACCTATGCCTCCTCTAAAGAAAGATAACTCTAACATTAGTTGACTTTGTAGCAGTCATCATCCTAATGTTAGGATATTGAGTTGCGGCCACAAACAGCAATAACAGCTCTCCGAGGCTTTGCTTCTTTCCTTTGTGTTATTGTTGGACTAAGGATTATTCTTTTCTTACTCTGCCGTGGCTGTTGCATTTCCTCTGACATGTTTATTGCATGGATGTATTAAGAGAACTGGACACAACGTTGGAGGCGGGGCCCCATTCAGTTCTATGAAAGTTGCTCAGTGGCGCATGAAGCAAAAATGGTTTGACTGCCGAGTATAGAATTACCCAGATCTTCTGCATCTGTGGGGCCCCATGAGCAGGCGAACTAGCATTTCCTCCTACGCTATTAGTGCATTTTACAACGTTTAGGACCTAATGATTTAAATAAGGGCTATTTAATTGTTCATACTGCGAAGTTGATTTACCTAAAAAAAAAAATCGCTTTACAGACGTCTCTTTCCCAATGTAAGTCTATGGGGAAAACTCTTTTTGTGCCCATGGCACGTGACGGACCCGGAAGTTGTAATTCCACCGGGGGCTTAGTTTGTTGTGGTCACCTTCCTTATTGTTCTTTTTATTGTTCTTACGGTGGCTGGCAAACAATGAAGTGACACACTACGGCCACTCACTGTGTCTTTGCTTTTCCCTCAGAACCTTTGTTCACACCTTGCTTTGGGAACACAGATATGACAGTACTCTCAGTACATCTGTAAAATGGTCGTACCTGACCACTTTAGGAAAATATGCATGGGTGTGGTAAATTACTCTTATTGCTCAGAATTCTAACTTCTTTTTATGAAAAAACAACGTACTTTTTATACATTTAAAAATGTTGAAATATATGTACAGTATACTGCAGTATATTTTATGTACTTTGTACATATATGTGTGCATATATCAACAATTTCTGCAATGTTTCAGGCCAAATAACTACCAGGAAATACCCTTTGAGGTTCTAGAAGGCTTTTAATGTGAAGCATCTGTAAAGGAAGTGTTGAATTTAGGCCAACTAAATATTACCTGCGTGCTACTCTGGGTGGGAACCCTTTGAGATTAAACACTCAGAATCACATTAGAGATATTTTAACCTGTTTCCACCGTTTGCTTCCAAATGATTAATTACAGTTCATAAATTACTAAAAGTAGGATCAAACGAGTCATGATTTCAAGCAGTTTTGGTGTATTACACTCTGAAACTCTTTGAATACTGTATATTAATCTTCTACCTCAGCCAGTCCTCTCACAGATATCACATTAGGGAACTTAATTTGCATTTTTCCACAGGCACTTGTCTGCATTGTGATGTATCACTCTGTTCTCATGTGTTTACTCTGCAGAGGATTACATTCCTTTATCTGGGCTCTGAGATGGCACTCTGTTATTTTCTGTCACAGGGCTAATGACACGGGAGTCCTCTCCTACAAAGACCACCTGCCGGTGAGCCACATCGTGATCGGAGACACCAACAGAACAGGCTCGGAGGCCGTCTACCAAATTGGCCCTCTGCGTTGTTATGGAGACAGTAGGTGATCGTGTAGAAGCTCCAGTTTGGACAAAGAGTATAGAAGCAAAGAGGCGAAACTCTGGGGATTTTTTTGACAATGGCCACTAGATGGAGCTGCCGTAGCGCTGCCGCCATTTTGGACTGAAAACACCAGTGAGTCCATAGCCATGGATGTATAAAGAGGCGTCTGTAACTCAGCGGAAATTTTTTTTTTGAGGTAAATCAACTTCCCAGGACGAACACTTAATTAATCTTCATTTAAATCATTATGTCATTAAAGTTATAAAATTCAATAATAGCCAAATCCACAGTTATTTTACCTCGGCTCAATGAACGTGCATCAGACCCACGGGACTGCACCGCCCTGCACGCTCATATGACATATCCGGCTTCCTGCTAGCTGTATGAGGCTGTAATAATGGATATATTAGCTGTGATTTATCACTTTTATTATCTCATAATACACCCATGGGCTGTATGCTGTAAGCCTGTACCGTGGTGGATGTATTAACGTTCCCAAACAGGGAAACATCGGCCAGTAGCTAGTAGTGCTAGTAGCATGACATCAACAGAATTTAATGTAGTTGTAGGCTCTTCTACCTCTTCTACATCCATGGTCTGTGGTCTGTTGGACTCCATTTTGGATCCTTGACATGAAAAAGTTTGAGATTGCTCTCAAAATCTGTGTGCTGGATTTTTCTAATTTCCATTGCTCACTTTATGCTCCTCTGGGAAGCAGTTTAAAAAAGGAAAGGGAAAAAGTTTAATAAGTAAGTAAGTAAATAGTTATAATAGTATGCATATTTATAATATTTTTTTTTATTGTTGAACGCAGGCCATTTCAGTAGAGACATTAAAATTATGGCAATAGAATAGAAATAATTTACTTTTACTTTTGTACGGCACTTTGTAGCCGGACATTTTACCTGCATCCGGTAGTCGCTTTCAGTCCAAAATGGCGGAAGCGTAGCTCTGCTGCTGCTGGGAGCTGACGTTGCAATTGAATGGGCAATTCACTTTCATTTCTTAGCGATATACGTTCTTTGGTTTGGGCTTCTGGCTGCAGATGGAGGCTTTGATTCTCAGGCTAGGAGCACAGGACACATGGGAATCTGATTTTTTCACTGATTCATGCACTACTGTCAGGATATAGTGACAGTTTGAGCAAATATGACAAAAAGTTATTTTTATTAAAGTTACCAACTGTAGCTTTAAGTCATGTCTGCTGCAACACGTTCTCATCCCACCTCGTCACATACTGTGTTTGTTGATGATTTTGCCTTGCTGTCAGCCTCCTGCCATGAAGCCTGCTCCTGTACTCTTTTTCTTTGATTTGTCTTTCAGTGTCCATCTGGAACGCAGCATCCTTCTACCAGGAGTCCTCCTCCCTCCCCTTCCCCACCCTGCACGCTGAGCTCACCTCTGACATCTCCTTCTACTTCAAGACCAGCGCTCCCTCTGGAGTCTTTCTGGAGAACCTGGGCCATGGAGACTTCATCCGAGTGGAACTCAGCTGTGAGTGAATGCTTAAACAGACACCCACCAATAAGAGGAATAAAACTGATGTGAAACAGGACAGAGGAGAGCGTAAGGCATGTGAACAGTAATCAGCAGCACCACACAAAAACCTCTTTTGCTTTCATAGAATGGATTCTGAATCGAATCGTGAGATTACAAAAGATTCCAACCTCTACCTCTTCATATAAAGCAGTCCAGTGCAACTCCACCACTAACTATGTCCTCAGTGCATGTAATTGAATGTAATCGTCATCCCAATTAACACATACTGTATATGACAGTGTCAAAAAAAACTGATTCTAGGCATCATAAAAGTAGACTTTACGTAAGCAACCGCTGATATGACCTACCGCCGGCAACGTTTCATTTCAAGCAGTGAAAGCAGCGGTCTCTACCAGCTAAACATGGGAAGCTGCTAGCTCAGTGTTTTGTACACTGATCTTTTAAACCTTTATGTAACCAGGCAAGGCAATTAAAGTGCCAGTAGGCAGTATATTTTTGGCATCATTGGCATCACTCAGCATATTGTAATTCAAGTGTTCTGAGAGAAAACTAGACTTCTGCACCTCCTCATGGCTCTGTTTTCAGGCTTTAAAAAATCTAGCCCGTGACGGGAGACTTTAACCAATCACAGATCATTTCAGAGAGACAGCATTTCTATTGGCTGTGCTCCGGTCATGTGACTGATAGTTTGGCGTTCCTTCAAGAGAATTCTCAATGGCTACCGCAACACAAACTTTCTCATTTTACAGCTAAACAGTACACTACAAGATGATTCTGAAAACATTTGAGGAGAGAAATAGGCATTAACGTTACATAATATTGATTCATATTTGATCAGTGCTGTGATTAACAGCCGGCTCTCATAGACAACAGATGGACAGCAGACCTCAGATCAGCTCTGACTGCTTGTTTTCCTCCGGTCGGGGAAATCTTGCAGATGCCGTTAGGAGCACCGGAGGACACCGAGACACATGATTTATTTCAGGTTACCTGTTTCATGCACTACTGTCACGATATATCGACCATTTTAAAAAAATAACTTTTTTTAATCATATTTGCTCCAATCTCACCTACTTCAGCTTTAAGAACAAATTCCTATTTACAAAAGGCAAAAGGCAAAGCCTCTTGAGGATCTTTGATAGTTTGAAGTTCAGCAAATCCATGTATTTTGCCAACCCGGTTGTCAGAACAGTGCTACCAAATCATTTTTTCACATTAACACACTCTAGTTGTCACTGCTTGCAGTATAGAGCCTGGCTGACATTAAGGAGAGCATCAGCAACCGTAGGAGCTGAGGTGGACAAAACACACAGATCCATTAAATTATGCCTGGACGCCAATTCTTAGGGGACATACTGAATATATAGGAAACATATACTGTAGGTGTGTGTGTTCTTTGCTAGAATGATGTGCTGTCAATATATGAGAATGCAACATTTTGTATATTTTTGTATATACTGTATATTTTATATGACACGGATCATCCACACCTACACCTTGGATCATATAGGTAGGATTTTAGTTGTAGTTGCTGCTGTATGACCTTTTACATGTCATTAATAGAGCTGTAGGAAGGAGAGCTGACTTTTCCACAGGGTG
>CAKALU010061313.1:46278-60868 GCA_916700995.1 Hozukius guyotensis
AATATATAGCAAACTCATACTGTATGTGTGTGTGTGTTCTTTGCTAGAATGATGTGCTGTAAATTTATGAGAATGCAACATTTTGTATTTATATGACACGGATCATCACATCCTCCCAGTCCTCTGACTTCATAGTGCCCCCTCCACACCTACACCTTGGATCATATAGGTAGGATTTTAGCTGTAGTTGCTGCTGTATAACCTTTTACGTGTCATTAATAGAGCTGTAGGAAGGAGAGCTGACTTTTCCACAGGGTGTTTGGAGCCTTAATTCTTCACCACAGATTCCTGCAGCAACAGCCGCTTGGTGAAATATTGAAAAGCTGTCAGCCGAGCCCCCTCATAAATCCATTTCAGGTCATCAAGCCCAGCAGCATTATATCACTGATATAGTAGAACATAAAGAAACAAGCACAAAATTCAATCTGACCCTGCTGCTGCTGTGTGTGTGTGTGTGTGTGTGTGTGTGTGTGTGTGTGTGTGTGTGTGTGTGTGTGTTATGCGACTTCCCAGCACCTTCAGCGGTGACTTTCTCCTTTGACGTGGGAAACGGTCCTGTAGTCCTGGCTGTGAAGTCCCACCTCCCCCTGAATGACAGACAGTGGCACTACGTGAGGGCGGAGCGTAACGTGAAGGAGGTGTCGTTGCAGGTCGACCAACTTCTTCGCTCTCTGAAGGCTCCAGCTGACGGACACCGCCGCTTACGCCTCAACGGTCAGCTGTTTGTAGGTACGACAGCTTGTGACCAGAGAACAGAGGGACTTCAGATAAAATGAGATTAGTCAGTGATGTGACACACACACAGCTACTACAGCGCATGCTACTACGCGTTTGCGTTCTTCCAGTAGCCTGCACGTGTAACCTGGTTTCTCTGAGTAACCTGCATATAAACATACTGAATTTTAAACTGTATTAAACTAACTAAGTTCATTTTCACTTCCTGTAAATTAAATTAAAGCGGTTGGGAATGACTACATTATGATACAGAAGTTTAACCTGATCCACATTAGTCCATAACGGACTTTTAATGAGGCGAGTGCTTCCAGAAATGGTCAGTGGAATGAAAGCAGTAAGCTAAATCCTCTTGAGCCTTGATAAAAAGCCGTGGTAGAAGCTGTGCTGTGCAGTAAACGTAAGTGTGTGATGGTTGTCCCCAGGAGGAACAGCGTCCCAGCAGAGAGGCTTCCTGGGCTGCATCAGGACTCTGACCGTCAACGGTGTGACCTATGACCTGGAGGAGAGGGCCAAGATGGTGACGGGGGTGAGCTCCGGTTGTCCCGGTTACTGCAGCGGCTCCAGCCTATGCCATAACAGAGGGAGGTGTATCGAGAAGAGCGGCGGCTACACCTGCGACTGTTCGCAGTCAGCCTACGGAGGACCCACCTGTAAAGAAGGTGCAGCCCCCTCTCCTAAAAAATCCTTTACAAAAAACGGCATTGTTTCTGATGTATCACAAATACGTTTGTAATGATAGTCTGCATATGGAGGAGGTCGGGGTGGTGGATGTGTCAAACAAACTTTCATCCAGCAGACTGCCAGGAGACGTATTTAAAACTGTTTAAAACTGTGACCATGATCCTGGAGTTAATTTTGATTATACGATGCAAACAATCACCCTCAAATAAAATCCACAGCTCTAATCTTGAAGAACATGCTTTTACCTATACGTCAAATGTGTAAGACCAAAATATGAGCACAGAACAGTGTTTGTTCAGATGGATGTTAACTCTGCTCTGACCCTGAAGGAATGAAGGCATCACTGATTGAATACTGCATGTTGTTTCTGTTGGGCAGCCCCGCCCGAAGGTTCAGCTGCACACAACTTCTCTGAAATTCACATGTTTCTCTGAATCGCTGCCAGGCAGTTTGTACTAAGGTCCTTGGTTAATGATGCAACGGTGACCGTTGTAGAAGTGGCCTGTAGTCTTGTTTTAGTGCTCTGCTGTGGAGTGGCGCAAAAAAATCACATTAGGGGCATCGAAACTATTAGAATACGGCTGCCAAGACGTGTAATCAGAGCAGCGCTGTACTGTGACAGAAATAAAGAGGGAACGCTGTGACATGAAGTTAGATGCCAAAATAAATCATGTAAAAGCGAAGTGGCCCATGAAGGGAGAAGGTGAAAAGTAGGACATGACAGTCACAGAGATGGATGATAGAATACAGAAGGTGATGTTACAGTGTCGGGTGCCGCAGAGGATGTTCCACCTGACACTATCCTAACAACTACTGAACTAAATTGCCATGCCGAAACATGCCAATACAATCTTGGTGGTCATGGTACTATAAGATACGATAATACGATAATACTTTATTGTCAGACAGGTCTGAAATTTGTTTTGCATCACAGCAGCTCCATTTGCAACATCACAGAAAGGACAAAGACAAGAAACAAGGATACATACATTAAACATTACAATCACAGAAGATGATATTCAGGGCCCTTCAACGTACATTTGATCTGGGATTAGGCTCCGTATTTAGTTTTAGGATTGACTTGTGGACAAAAGAGTGCTTCAGTCTAACCTTATTAAATCGTGGAACCCTGTATCTCCGATTTGATGGTAACAATTCATATTCACTGTTCATAACATGGTTGGGGGTCAGAGACGATGGTGCTAGCCAGCCTAAATATCTTATTATGATAGGCTGATTCATAGAATTTCTCAAGGGGTTGACCTACAATCTTTGAGCAGATTTTCATTTGGTGGAGCAGTTTTGACTTTAAAGTAGTGGACAAACTCTTGTACCATGTAGTATAACAATACTGTAGAACACTCATAATCACAGAAGTAAAAAACAAAAGAAGAATTTGTTTACTCGCCCCAAAAGACCTGAGGCGGCGGAGAAAGTAAATTCTTTGTTTTGTCTTTTTACAGACAAATTCAATGTGGTCTTTCCAAGATAACAGATGGTCTATCATTACGCCCAAATATTCATATGAAAATACCTGCTGGATTTTTTCATTATGAATAACAATAGGAACTTTATGAGAGTCAGATGGTGAACCAAATACAATTTCTTCCGTTTTCTTTGTGTTAATCTTAAGAGCATTACTGTCACTCGACCATTTTGTTCACGCCATGTTGGTGCAGCCCAGGGTTGTCCGAGTTACTTAACAGACATATTATAGCTGTATCATCAGAATACTTTAGAATGTATTGATTTGGTGTATTTGTACGGCAGTCATTGGTATAAAAGGTGAAAAGCATAGCTGAGCTCACGCAACCCTGGGGGGCCCCAACATTGGTCGTGATGGCAGTGGAAAGGGTTTTGTTCACTTTTACAATTTGAACTCTGTTAGTAAGAAAACAGAGTGGTGATGATGATATGGTGAACAGAAACATTTGCGTTGAGTTGATTTATTTATTTTATTTTAGTTATTTTCATATTCAGATGAGAGGGTGCAATTCTTCATTCATTGACTGTTTTACTTAATTTCATTTATTTTATCTGTACGCTACGTACGACAGGTCTGGCCAACCCGTTCTTATCACAACGCGTCACATACTGATGCTTGGTTAGGACCCCTTGGCGTCACTTTCTAACTTACTGGGTAGGCCAGCGGGTCAAACTATGACGCTCCACTACGGTCGCAGTAAACGCGTGGTTAACGTTGTGAATTCAAACAAAACCACTTAGTTTGGTTCAGGAAAAAAGTTTGGGGTTTGGGTTAAAAATACTACGTTAAAGTGAAAGTGAAACTTAACGTTGTGAACGCAAAGATAAACAACACGCCGTTGGTTTCACATGGGACACAGACAGTGGTCTCCTGGATGAAAGTCCTGTGTTTGGACTGAAAGTTGGCATCACATGTCTGATCAGATTCATTCTCTATTTTATTTATTCTTATTTTGCAACTTTTATGATAAGGTCTCTTGAAAACTAATGAGATTACATTTTAGTAAGAATATTCATGGTTCCGAGAGGAACATTTTGGTGACCTCCTGACCTTTCCTTTGGTACTATGATTAGGCCAAAATTCCCACTGTACACAAGAAATGTCCCAATCTAATGGCTAGTCAAATACATAGTATAAAATCTAGTAGTCATAAAATCTGATTCCAATCCTTTACATTTTAATGACCTTATGACCTTTCCTTTAGCGCAAACTGCACTATATTTTTTAAGAATAGGCACATCATCAGTATGTTGTACATTCTGTCCAACTCAACTCGTATCGCCGAGTGTAATACACACTTCAACCTCTAAGGGAGGCTAGCAGGACTTTAGAGTGTCACTGTGATGATGAATAATGAGCCATGTCTGCCTATAATTTATCTCCTGTCCTGTTTGTGTGCACAGAGGTGTCGATGTCCTTCGACAGAAAGTCCTCGGTGACCTTTACCTTCCAGGAGCCCTTCTCGGTGATGCAGAACAGAAGCTCGCAGGCCTCCGGTGTTTCCAGAGAAAGCAGCAGCAGGGCCAGAGAGCACGTGGCCTTCAGCTTCATTACCTCCCAGAGCCCCGCCATGCTGCTGACTGTCAGCACCTTCGGCCAGCAGTACATTTCTATCATCCTGGCTCACAACGGTACACAACACATTTCACAGTACACTAAACACAAGCAAACAGCATGCATGAACACAATACTGCCATACATAAGAAATGAAGAAAGATTTAGCACCTTTAACATTATTGTATTTCAAACATGTAGCCCATGTGCATTCATTCAGCAGCACTGAGGGTGCACATTCTTTCTTTGTTGAGGTATTAAAAAGCATTGAATTTAATTTCAAAAACTGTGCAGCAACCCTGTGTCAGGTGTATTTGGCGGTTGGATAGCAACATTTACCAGCACAGACTTAAACCATCCAGAGCACTCATATATGGATTTCCAAGGTCGGTTTCATGGCCAACTGCATCTTTTCATGCTGTTTGTGTGGTTTTGAGTGTAGGAAGTCTGCAGATCTGGTATCACCTGCAGACACACAGGAACCCAGACGTGCTCAGTCCCGTCCTCAGCAGCCTGGCAGATGGACGACTCCACCGAATCAGAATCCACCGTGAAGGCAAATACCTCTATGTGCAGGTGAGCGATGGAAGTCATTCATGTGGCTAGGCTGTGAGCTCTTCACTCTGCTATGAACTGTGCACATATTCTACTACAGAACCTAACCACAAGATAGTTGGCACAGATATTGTGACAGAAACACAAAAATGTTGGCAATGAAATATGTAATTAAGTATGATAGAAATGTTTACTCCAGAGTTACAGCTAAAGTCTCTATTTAGGTCACAGAATAGGGTGAGAGCCATTGGATGCATTTAACATGCATGACTTTGCATCCATGAAGCCCCCTGTACTGGTTTACCTGCTCCTGAAGGAACAGAGCCACTTTGAGCAGGTCCAACGTATTTCCACTTGTACAATCCCATGGACTTTAGATGCCTGCAGATGTTGTACCATCCACATTATTCAGTGACATCAGTATCTAATAGGCTAATTAAATCCGGTAGAGCCATGATGCCTCTGTCTTCTCAAATAGCAGTGATTGGTTGAACCACCATAACCTTTTCTTAACCTTTAATTATGAGCTCTTTTCTCGTAATTACGAGACAACTATCCTGATAAGGGGCTCTGTCTTTGTGTATCCTGTGGTACTTAACTTGAGTATTTCAACAACATCATCAACACATCAAAATTAAGGGAGGCGTTGACGAAAGTAGACATGTCAGTTCTTCTCTCAGTTAGCTAAGTTATCTCGTTCTCCGGCACAAATAACGCACCATACTCATACCACATCGATTTGAAAAACCACCCTCCCCAGTGCTACACTTACATCACATGTGTGTAACACCTGTGTCTCCATTGTGAGTCTGTGTAGATTTTTGACATGCATTCAGAGGTTTGGTAAATTCTCAGGTATCTTCAGTAGGCGCTCGGCTAGTGAGGCGTTTTATGTTAGTGTGCTGAAACGTTTCACGCCTCATAATTACACCTCATACACTGATACGCCACACTAGACACGACCAAGGGTTAGGTATAGAGTCACACGTTGCTCAATAGTTCTGCGCTCCTGACCACTGTAGCTTCACTCAACACCACACCTGCTTCTATACCTAACTACATTATCTATGTTTTTGATATTCTTCACCCTTTATAGTGACAATCATGGCCTTTAAACACAGGGATCTCCCCATCTTGACACACTGCCTGGCAGTTTGGCAATCCTGAGATTTTTCCTCATTGTTGTCTGTCAAACTGTGTAGAATAATTTATCTAAACCACAAGTTTGATGATTATTTTGCAACAGTGTTGGGGCTTGTTGTAGAAAATTTAGCGAGCATATAATTGCATAATTGTGCATACTTGTCATTCAAAATAATTTGAGTAAAGCAATTTATGATTAGCACCTTTCTCATGAAAAAATAACAACACAATTTAAAGTAAAATTACAACAATAATTTAGATAACATAACTGCTTGCACAATAATAAAATAAAATTAAAATAAAAAAATAAAAATAAAAAAAGACATACAATGCTAATATACAATACATGTAGTATGTTTAATGTTTAAAATCTATATTTAAGTAATCTAACGTGGAACAGTGACAACACATTATCACAAAACATGAACATATCAGTGAGCCAAACCCCTGCAGGAGAAATGGGATTGTGAGATGTCAGACTAAATAATTAAATGAATAAATACAATTTCCATTTAATCTGCAGTGAAGTCAGCAGACGTCATCTATAAATGTTACCACCACAGGCATTTCAGACTTGGCAGATCAAAAACACCACAGGGATTTAGAGAGCTCACGAAAACGATGGTCCTTTTGGCAAGCATATAAAAAAAAAAGTAAAGATATCTTTGGTTCTATGCATCACAAATCTTCAGTTCAGCACTGATTCTCCAATCTGCATCTGAGTTAGCAAGTGCAGAAGTGGAACGACTGAAGCACTTACAAGCTAATTAAGGGCTGATGTGGCTGTAGTTTGTATCTCAATGTGCTGCTGCTGCTGTCTTCAGATCTCTTGTAACAGGCTTTTTCTTTGATTACTGTCCACTCCCCCAGATCGACCAGGACGTCCACAGAAAGTACACGCTGTCATCTGATGCAGACCTGATCCTAATCAGATCCTTGACATTGGGCAAAGTCATCAGTAAGTCATCTCATCATGTTATAAGCTTTCCCTGAGAAAAGGTTGAGTCAACAGAATGTGTCATTTCCTGCAACCATTTCCTTTCCGTTCTTCACTTGGTCCTCCGAGATCACTGCACTCCAAATAAGTAGACGAGTTTCGGTATAAATACCTCTCCCAAGGGCGTAGATAACTTTTTTTGGGGGGCTGATCAATATGCACATTTGTGTGTGTATGCATATGCGTACCCAGGAAATGTACTGTATCTGGCAGTGAAGTTAGCAGTGCTTTGTTATCGATGCTACTGTCCGATAATATCGGCCTCCACTGCAAAATATGCACATTTCCGGCGCTATTTTGTCAGTGGATCAGTTTAAAATATCGCAGGGAGGAATAGTATAAGCAGACACAGTGAGCTGTCAGATGAAGAGCTGTCACACATGCAACACTGCATCATGGTGTCATTTACCGTGCCGTCCTGTTGGACAGAAAATCAAACAATGTAAGATGTAATCTGTTGGTCACAGCTTGGCTATGCATTGTATTATATTATCCATTCTATATCCTATCTATCTATCTATCTATCTATCTATCTAGGCAGAGACAACTTCCAAGAAGAGGTAGTTCAAGCAGGTTTGAAGGGTTTCATTGGCTGCCTCTCCTCAGTCCAGTTTAACCACGTGGCTCCTCTGAAAGCAGCGCTGCTGAATCGAGGGAGCTCATTGGTCACCATCCGGGGTCCACTGGTCCAGTCAAATTGTGGAGCGCTGGCAGACTCCATCACATCCAACAATCTGCGAGGTAACACCCACACTGTCAGTCAAACGCAGCTACATTCAGCCAATCAAAAACTAAATATAAGATTACTTGAGGCATTAGTGAGCACCCGAATTTCTGTTTAAGATTTCTGGGGACGTATAGTAATAATCTATATGTAGGCTGGCAAGATCTTACTAAGTGCTTAATATAAAGGGAAGGTTTTGATCTACATCTTGAAATAGTTTTAACTTGCTCTGGTTTAATTTATGTCAACAACTTTCTATTATTAGCAAAGCATAACACATCAATTCAAGTACATGTTAATTTGTATTAAGTGTCACTTATTCACAGCTGCATGTGTTTTAGTGTGCCAGGGTCCAACATCTCAGGAGTGTAGATAGTTGTAAAACCCAGGGAGGAGGCCATAAAACCTCCTTTGTTTCTTCTCTTGTTTCTCCAATTCTGCTTGAAAGACCCTACCTGTATACAAATTGCAGTTCTTTTCAGACGATTTGTTAAACATAGCATATTAATTAATATACATTTTAATGGCATAATTAGTTTTGTTCTATTTCTTATCATAATGTCTTACTGGTGTCTAAACCTCTTCTCTGAGTCTTTGGGGAGAAACCAGACATCAGGACCTTTGACCCGTACTTCAATGAACAAACTTGATGAGTCAGAGTGCTCTTGTTGTGTTTCTCCTGTAGTGCCCTAAAGGTCAGATGCAGTTTCTGGGAGAAGTTTTAAGAATTAAGGAATTATTTCATTATTATTATCATCTTTCGGTATTCTTTGTCTTTCGATTGTCACTCTACAGTCTAGTTCATCAGTTCAGTTTATAAGGTTTTCGGTTCAATACAGTTTACCGAGTCCAGGTCAGTCGTTAGTCACATGAGTCATTAGTCAGTTAAGTTAATGTCAACCACGACTGTTTCCTAACCCTAACTAAGTGGTTTTGTTGCCTCAACCTAACTTCCTGTGAAAACAGAAGTTTATTTTGAAAAGACACTGTTCATATAACGAGCGAATACACGTCCCTAACTGATACTACAGGGGAACCTAGAGCGTCATAGTTCGACGCTTAGGGTCACTAACCAAGTGTCGGTATTTGACGAGATGGGAGTGAGAATGTGTTGACTCATCCCAGAACAAAGGAGCAAAACTAAAATCTATTGTTCATTCTTTAATCTGCTTCCACATTAATTTGTCTGCATGATGCTGCACAGCTTTGAGACATTTATTCTTATTCGTTATCTGTGTCATCGTTAGCCTACATTTCAGGAATAATTCAGGAATGATATCACACTGAACAGACAACTTTCTGCTGTTCCTCATTGTTTTACACTGTTGTGGAGCTAACAGAATGGAAACAGCACTGTATATTTGCTCATATACAAAGTTAAATAATTTCTCACTTCTGCTTCTACAGACCAAGCTGGAACAACGAAGAAAGATAAGGAGCAGCGTGGCGGTGATACCCAAAATGATGTGGCTGTAATAGCAGGTCTGTTTTCCTTTTATGCTCATTTATTTGGTTTTCGAATATTTGTCCCAACAGTTATTTTTTGTCAATCTCTCCATTTGCCTCCATTTTAATAATTACTTCTGGTCTGTTACCATCTCTGGCAATTTTTAGCTCAAGCTCATTTACACTATGGGCTCTGTTTTGGTGCTGGCACGGAACACAGTGAAACATCTGCCATCTGGCATTTTCATATGGTGCACTACGGTTTCCTCGACTGCGTCTGTTTTCTCGACTGCGTCGGTTTCCTCGACTGCGTCGCCGTCGGTTCGGTATCTTGGTGACTCGTTGTGTGACCCAGTTGGTCACTTAATTTGGTGAAGGGGCTGCACGGTGGTGCACGGTGGTGTCGCCTCACAGCAAAAGGGTTGCAGGTTCGAATCTAGCTTGTGTTCTGTGTGGAGTTTGCATGTTCTCCCCTCGTTAGTGTGTTAGCGTGTTAGCGTGGGTTTTCTCCGGGTTCTCCGGTTTCCTCCCACAGTTCAAAGACATGCAGGTTAGATTCATTGTTGACTCTAAATTGTGAGTCTAAATGTGAACGTGAATAGTTGTCTGTCTCCATGTGTCAACCCTGTGATAGTCTGGCGACCTGTCCAGGGTGTACCCTGCCTTCACCCAATGTCAGCTGGGATCGGCTCCAGCCCCGCGACCCTGAATAGGATAAATAATGGATTGTTTGGAAGTTGGTTTAACTGAAAAAAATATGATATATTTGATCTGGAACCCACACAGAGTATTTGTACTTGTAACTGGACTGGCACCTGCTAATGTGTGTGTCCTCTCTGTCCTCAGGTGTTGTGACAGCGGTGGTGTTCATCACAGCCTGCATCCTAGCTGGTGTGACTCGCCTCCTGTACCGGCGGCGGGCCCAGAGGAGCAACAACAGCATCAAGGAAAAGGAGCACCACCATAGTCTGGAGAGGACAGAGGACAGGACAGAGGACAGGACAGAGGACAGGACAGAGCTGCACCTTCACAACAGGGACAACATGAAGGAGTACTACATCTGACTACATGAAGGAGTACTACATCTGACTACATGATGGAGTACTACATCTGACTACATGAAGGAGTACTACATCTGACTACATGAAGGAGTACTACATCTGACTACATGATGGAGTACTACATCTGACTACATGATGGAGTACTACATCTGACTACATGGAGTACTACATCTGACTACATGAAGGAGTACTACATCTGGCTACATTAAAGAATACTACATCTGATTTTACGAAAGAGTACTACATCTGACTACATGGAGTACTACATCTGACCACATGAAGGAGTACTACATCCGACTACATGAAGGAGTACTACTACATCTGACTACATGAAAGAGTTTGACATGTGACTAGAAGGAGTACTACATCTCACTACACAAATAAGTACTACATCTGACTACATGAATGAGTACTACATCTGACTATATTAAAGAGTACTACATCTGACTATATTAAAGAGTACGACATCTGACTATATGAAATAGTACTACATCTTAAGACATGAAGGCGTACTACATCTGACTGTGTGAATGAGTATTACATCTGACTACATGAAGGACTTCTACATTTGATGACAATAAAGAGTACTAAATCTGACTAAAAGGAGTACTACATCTGACCACATGAAATAGTACTATAGGTGACTACTTTAAAGAGTACTACATCTGACTACAATAAAGAGTACTGCATCTGACTACATGAAGGAGTACTGCATCTGACTACATGAATGAATACATCTCACTACATCTGATTACAATAAAGAGTACTACATCTGACTACATGAATGAATACATCTCACTACATCTACCATATTAAAGAGTACTACATCTGACTACATGAATGAATACATCTCACTACATCTGACCATATTAAAGAGTACTGCATCTGACTACATGGAGTACTACATCTGACTACATGGAGTACTACATCTGACTACATGGAGTACTACATCTGACCACATGAGGGAGATGTGACGGTGTTCAGTGCTCTGTTAATGTGGACGTTTTGTTGCAGAGCTCCTAACAAACACAGATCTCTGAGCTGCAGACCTGCACGTTGACCAGGGACACTACGGACACTCTTGGACCTCCCTGCTGAGGATGAATCTCTACAGGTGTGTCAGACATTGCCGAAACTGTGAGAAACAGAGCCACTGCTCTAAATCAGCAGATGAATGAAAGACGAAAAAGGAATGAACAAAACATGCTGCACAACATGAATGAACACTTTCTTACTAACTCTAAATGCTGAATATTTCCTCATTTTAGTAGAATATACTTAATGATATCTGGAAATCAGAGAAGTAGGCCTGGCCTGTAGGACATGTCCACATTCGCTGCCGTCTTTTAGTATGCTGGTGAATGTTGTGGTGTTGACAGGGAAGAGGAACAGGGGGCCAATACTGCCTACTGTACGAGTGCCTAATACTGTACTCAAGTTTTTCTTTCAACATTTTAGAATGAATGAGGGAATCCCATTTCCATATGCAAGAGCTTGTGTAAAAGATATTTTAGCCCACGATAGAAAATAGATGGAAGAAGGTAGAACATTGAATCACCCTGTAACTCAACCACATCAGCCATTTCACCGTTGGGCGACTGAGTTGTTTTGCACTGCACTGTTCCAAGTAGACAATTAACAGACCAGGAAAACTAATTAAATCATTCAATTAGTTTTATCTTTCTTTTATTACCCAGGTCAATAAGGCGAAGGCCACATGGCAACTTGACATTATCTGTTCATTCATTATTTATATCCATTTGATCAAAGTCTTTTTTTGTTTTTGTTTTACTATTTTACATACATGTTTATATATATCTACATTGAGTCGTGTCATGATTACTCCTACTTCTCTCCTTCTCAATGATTTGTACAACTGCAGTTTTATTAGGGTATATTGTAAAGATGGATAATTTCATAATAAAAGTGAATATATTCTTATCCATTTGTTGTAACGTGGATTTACTTCAAGTTACTGAAAAGCAAGATTGTGTACCGTAGAGCCACATAGCCAAAAGTATGTGGACACCCCGATCATCCCTTGTTTGGGCCCCTTAGTTCCAATGTAGGGATCTCTTAATGCTACATCATACCAAATATATGATTTTACATCTTGAAATGATGACATTAACAAGAACCAGAGAGCTGAAAGCTGACATTAGTTTTGGACCTCTCTATTGCTGTTGTGGCTGAATGGGAGTGAATCCCTGCATCTGGTGGAAAGCCTGAAACCTGAAGCGTGGAGGCTGTTATTCTAGCACATTAATGTCATTCATGTGTTTTTAGGATCATATGTTCAACTATCACATATGGATGGGACATTCAAGTGTCCGCATACTCCCATCCAAATAGTGTATATCTGCCTTTTGTGTATTATTTTCTCTGGTAGCCTAACAAACACTTTGATTTGGAGCAAAAAGTTGTTTTGTTTAACATGTTCACAAACTATTTACAAATGTTATAGAGGCTATATTCTGTTATTCTGCATATTATATCCCACTTCCACATCCAGCGGTTAAAGAGCATCCCATTGGAGTCAGGTAACTTGTGTTAATGGAAGTTCAGTATTCACTCTGCTTATCATTTTTAGGTTTGGTCTCATTAGCTGTTAAATGCCCTCTTTTTTTCACTAGCTAAGTCTCTAACTGTGTCTGTCTGCTGGTTGGTGCTGGGCAGGTAGTGCACAGTGAGTTTATTAGAGCTTTCTCGCTGAAAACAGCTGCCTGGAAACACTGAGACATGAGACTCTTGACAGTCAACCTGTTAAAAAAAATGGAACTGTCATGGTTCCCCAGATCTGCTCCGCAATTTGGCCCTGCATCCTGGTCACCCTGTCACAGTGACTTCCCCACCATGAAACTGAGCACTCAAAAGGAGAAGGAAGGTCTTACAAATGCCCCACCAACCCAGAGCAGCAAAATCATGGCTGTGGCCAGTGAGGTCACTCAATGGTAAATTGAGGTAAATATTTCCTAAAAAGCCTGCTGTCTCTCCAAGCAGCATACAGCCACTTCCCTAACCTTTGTCTCATTCAGAGACAAGAGTCCCAAAGGGGGTTGTGTGTCTGTGAGATGGTCTAAAGTATCATATCAGCAGAGCAATAACATCATGCACAACACACTATAGCCTATTGCAGGTAGATTTTTTCTTGAAATATTATGACTTTATTTTAATTAAATTTCGACTTTACTCTCGTAATATTACAACTTATTCTTAAAAATATCAAAACTTTCTTCTCAACTTCTCAGAGAACAGATATGTGGGATATGTTTTGAATGTGCAGCAAGTTTTGAGAGATTAAGGCAACAGGAACTTGGAGAAATAATTTTAGTTCAAGATTCGGTGCAGGCAGGGAGTCACGTGAAGCTTGGTGGTGGATGGCTGCTAAGACTGAGAGCTTCTGGCATCACTGTGTAATTTATTTGTTGTACTTTACTTAATCTGCGGGTTACCTATCATCAGTTGTATCTATTGCCGACATGTGCAACCATGTCACTCTGTCTAAGAGACAGACCACCAAGTCAAGAAATACCAATTATTGGCAGAAATCAAACAGTCAACTTCAGCAGCTGAGATCAACTTCAGTCAACAGTAGTTGTAGTTCAGTTTTCACCCAGTAGAGTGTACCATATAGCCTGTTTCATGCTCCCATGCTCAAGACTGGAGTCCAGTTGGAGCCAGATACATAGAAAGGATGATAGAAGGCTACTGTAGCTTATTTGAATAAGATTATTTCACAATTATTAAGCAGTGAATATGTTCACAATGCTCGATGATCTAGCTCTCAAAAGACACAAAGGTACATAATACTAATTAATTATATGTTGAAATCACCTTTGTGGTTCTTTCCAGCAGAGGTCCCCACCTCACGCTACCAAATTATTGTTCACCGTTTCAGAGTAGGTTACCAAATAACTTCAACATTAACATTATGAAGATAATGTTCAGTTTCATAGCTGTTGTTTATTGTTGACTACATTATGTAACCTACACAACCTATGGAATTTATCAGTCCTGTGACATTACAGAGTCAACAAATCAATCTGCCAACGTGGTATTGATCAGATCATATTGAGAGGCTGTCTGAGGGAGATTCAGTATCGGTGAAGTCAGTGTATTTTATGAGTAGGCATTCTGTGACGTTACCCACAGTAGGGGTCAGAGGTCATCACTCCTCAACCCCTAAGGATTTTTTCTTTTTCAAAAAG
>CAKALU010061314.1:1999-29282 GCA_916700995.1 Hozukius guyotensis
TTTTTTTTTTTTTTTTTTGCTCAAAGTTTTTGCCCCCCATCCCTATAACAATATTACTGCACCATTAAATAAGCAGAGTTAATTTCATAAACAATTACATTTATACATATAAATGAATTAAATCCAATAGCAACATAAATTAAACATATGCCAAACCAAAAAAAAGAATAAAAAAAAGGAAAGGACCCAAAAAAACAGAAAAATAAGTCAATTAAAAATAATAATAATAAATTAAAAAAAAAAACTAAAATGAAATAAAATGTTTTACTACTTTACGTTTAGTTGACAAAAAAATGTAAAGTTAAAAGCTAAAAATTAAATAAAATGTTTTACTACTAACAATATTACTGCACCATTAAATAAGCAGAGTTAATTTCATAAATAATTACATTTATACATATAAATGAATTAAATCCGATAGCAACATAAATGAAACATAAACCAAACAAAAACAATAATAAAAAAAGGAAAGGACCAAAAAAAACAGAAAAATAAGTAAATTAAAAATAATAATAAAAAAAATAAATATATATATATATATATATATATATATATATATAATATAACAATTACATATATACATATAAATGAATTAAATCCAATAGCAACATAAATGAAACATATACCAAACAAAAACAAAAACAAAAAAAGGATAAAAAAAAGGAAAGGACCAAAAAAAACCAGAAAAATAAGTAATTAAAAATAATAATAATAAATAAATAAAAAAAACTAAGTATAAATTGTGAATTATATGTAACATGGGGTAAGCAGTTTAAAACTTCAATGTCAATTGTATCCATTTTCTCTATATAGATTAAAAAGGGTCTCCATATAGCAAAAACTTTCTGAGCACACCCTCTTATAGTACAGCGAATCTTCTCCAATACCAAATGATGTATGAGCTCTTTAAACCACATCCTAAAGGTTGGAGGATACTTCTCCTTCCATTTAAGAAGTATAAGTCGTCTAGCTAAGAGAGATGCAAAAGCTATCGTATTCTCTTTCTAAAACTTTTAATCATTTATTTAAGAAGATGGAGCTTGTTTGCCCTTAAAAGGCATTTGTTCACACACATTTCACCATGATGTTGCAGATGTTTGTGGTAGTTTTCAGGGGGAATGTGTGATGGTTTTGGTGGAGGTGGGGGTTTTCTCCCACTATAAGTTTATGTGATCACTTAAACCCTCTTTGTCCTCTTTCAGCTTGTTGACATGTGTTCCTTGCAGCTCCTAGTCTTCATAGAAAAAGGTGCTTGTGTCAGACTCAAAGGGCCACTGTGTCCTTGTCATGTTAATTGAATGCATAGCTCGAGGTGATCTCTTGTCTTTGTCAGTCATGCTAATTCATTTACTCCCCCTGCGGGGGGTGAGAGAGCTGGGGAGATTTCCTGTTTTCAGCTCTGGCTTCTTTGAGGACTCACCATTTGGTATGAAGTTAAAGGGGCATGGGAGGAGGTGGGGCGCAGGGTAGAGCTAAATGATTAGCTCCTTTAACCCCTTATTGGCTCTGCAAAGCAGCATTTCTTCATGTTATGACCTCACTGAGGACTGAAGAAGCAGCGCAGAAGGGCTCTGTGCAGAGGTGCCAAGTCTGCTTATAATAAGCGACTTTGGGCTTGTTTTCCTGGAAAGTTGCTGATAAATATTGGTAGTTGCAGGTTGCGTTTTTTTGGGCTTGTTTCTAAAGTGTATAGTTGAGTTTTTTGGGCTTGCTCCTGTCTCTCTCCTCTATATCTGTCTAGTTTATCCTGTTGCAGGATCCATACATCTAAATCTAGATCTAATCTTGTAAAATTACATGTTAAAAATGACATGAAATGTTCAACTTTAAGTTTATAACAAGAAAAATGTAAAGTTACATGTTAAAAATGGATGCAAATATGATGTGAAACGTTTAACTTAAAGTTTATAACGAGACAAATGTAAAATTACAAGCTAAAAAATGGATGCAAAAATGACATGAAATGTTCAACTTTAAGTTCAAACAAGAAAAATGTAAAGTTACAAGCTAAAAATGGATGCAAAGATGCACTCTAATGCATGCAATCCATCCAATAAATTCATACACATATATGAAGTGATCACTTGGGTGCCTCTCTTTCTTATATTGTGGTAGGTAGGTAAGGTTGCTTGTTTTGGGCTTTTTTTGGGGGGGGGTAGTTGCTACTTTTGGGTTTGTTTCTATAGACCTGGTTGCTTGTTTCTCTAGCAAGATCTGGCAACACTCGCTCTGTGCTTTAAAAGGCAAGTTGAACTCAATGCAGTTCTTCTTCTAGAAGAAAAGGCAGCTCTTGTCCTTATATGGTAACCTATTTGATATTCATACATGAGTCAATGTGTCCATCCCCCTTGTCTTTATAGGACAGTCCAGTGTATATTCATGATTGGGGAACATTGTTATGAATGAATTTGAAAATTGCACATGTGAAATTAATGTTTTCACGTGTGAATGTATGAAAACCCAAACATCCCGGTATCCAGATTCATTTCACTTGTTGGACCTATAATGCATTTGTGCTTTTTTCCTCCCCTTTAGTGTGTTATATAGTTTTATTTGCATGTAGAAAGTCTACAAAGTCCACACCAAAGGGAGTTACTGTCCCACAGAGAAACACTGCTCCTGAAACCGCTGCCTTTTCTTCCGTAATGTGATGATGTCACCAAGTAACACATTTACATAACGGCTAGTTTTGCACGCCCTCTAAACAAAGCAAGTTGAGTGGAGCTGGAGCGGGGGGGGATGTAACCATGTTCTAGTAGAAACCTGAAATACAGGTATGCACCTGAAAGTAAGCATAATAGGTCCTCTTTAATTTAACATGCATATCTCTATATTTGAATTCAATCCTGAATTCCTGTGGTATCTCTCTTCACACACCGCGGGTGAAGCAGCCTGTCACTGAAAGAGCTATTTAATAACGCACGAGGGGAAGCAGCGCCTTTTATAGTCCATCGTCGGAACATTGAAGTTTAACCACGGCAGATCAGCGTCACTAACACCCACCGCCGTCGCATCATAATTACGGATTCTCTTAACACCACAGTTGTCTTTTCCTAAATCCTTCTGTATTCTCCATCACATCTTTCCTTGACCTCATGACGTTTTCCATCAAGGTCAAGGAAAAGTGGTTAGGAGAAGATATCATGACGTCATTTTTTTTAACTTTTCGACCGCAGCCTTGGTTTTCCTGTCTTTAAGGCAGCTATTGGCTTCCATTCATTAAGCTATAAAAGTCAAGATGTAAACATGCCTGAGTTCGGTCATCCATAGCAGCAGACATCTTGTCGGCTGTTATTGTTTCAAGTCTTTACAGGTTTGTTTTCATAGTGTAGTGAAGTGAAACTAATGGCTGCCTTGAAGGTAGAAAATACACTCTCAAAAACTGTAAGGGCTCTGACGCAACAAGATAATGTCATAAACAACAAACCACATGCACGTATGCGCTGCGATGGCATGAGTGGTAACAGCTAGTGTCTGTGTTCCAATACAAAGAACGTGTTGGAAAGACAAACTGACCACTACCACTGTGAATCTGATGTAATTATTCTTTATCCGTCGTCATGTGCTATAGAAATACAAATTGAGAATGTGTCTGTCATCAATTAGTCTGTTGCCCTTGCTTGTGGAAGAAGAAAACAAAAGGTGGTGTTAAAAAAAGAGAGAAATAATAACCGTCATTGGGTGAAATCACTTATTTCCTAGAATGAGGCGGACCGATTCAACGTGCCAGTTGAGTGGTCAGCATTTAAAGTATTTTTGACAAATCTGTGAGAGCGATTTGAGTAACTGAAATGATGTGAGGGCATCGTTTGGAGGAAGAACCAGAAATAGCTGAAAGCCCAGGCAGCAGCTGTGAATGAAGTGGAAGCGTATTACTAATGAGTACTCGCAGCTATATGACTCACCATGTTGGGGTTGGAGTAGAAAGGCGGAGCTGCTGGTGGAAATGGGGCCAGAGGGCCTTCCTTTGCTGTGGGGGGTGTTTAAAGAGAGCTCCATCATCCCTGTCACTGAAAAACCAGCCCAGCTGCATAACTGCACATCGTTATTCATTTAGCACAGAAACCAAATATTAAATGTTGTCCAAACATAAGCAGCCGTACAAGAACTCTAGCTAAATAAAAAGCCTAGAACTGGCAAGACTTTGATTTCAGTCAGGAAAAACATTATGAATCTGAACAAGCACTCATTGTCGCCTTTTGGTACTTGACAGTTTTTGATTCTTTTTCTGTTACCAAAAAAGGTTTGATACCAAGCCCCATTCATAAACATACAAGGTATTTGCCTTTTACCCGATATAGTCGCTGCACCCGATTCGACTGTTATCAGGCCATTAAATAGGCGTTATCAGTCGCTATAAGCACCATAGATGTGGGCCATTAGGGGCCTACTGTGTTGTAAAAGTGAAAGTGAAACTTAAAAACAACACCTTCTAACATGTTGTAAAACTGCATGACATGTTACGTTTTGAACGCAAACAAAAAGGCTTGTTTAGGTTTAGGCAACAAAACCACAACTTCTTTAGGTTTAAGCAACAAAAACTACAACTTCTTTAGGCTTAGGTAAAATAAATAAACAGTTAGGTTTAGGCAATGAAACTACAACTTCTTTAGTTTTAGGCAACAAAACTACAACTTCTTTAGGTTTAAGCAACAAAAACTACAACTTCTTTAGGTTTAGGCAACAAAACTACAACTTCTTTAGGCTTAGGCAAAAGAAATAAACAGTTAGGTTTAGGCAATGAAACTACAACTTCTTTAGTTTTAGGCAACAAAACTACAACTTCTTTAGGTTTAAGCAACAAAAACTACAACTTCTTTAGGTTTAAGCAACAAAACTACAACTTCTTTAGCTTTAAGCAACAAAAACTACAACTTCTTTAGGTTTAGGCAACAAAACTAAAACTTTAGGTTTAAGCAACAAAAACTACAACTTCTTTAGGTTTAGGCAACAAAACTAGGGAGGGAAAAGCATTGTGTTTCTGATGTGAACTCCAGTCTCCTGGGTGAAAACCCTGTGTTTTGTGTCCCATCCATCATCCCCGACCTCCACACCCTATGGAGTTTCACACTGTCTATACTACAGCACCTGACTTCAGCTCCTGTCATGATTACTACGGTCGCTAGAGGTCGTTGTCGTGTTCTTTTACACCTTCTTTCGGTGATCTACCATGTGCATAGATGATACAACCTACTAGTGGATGTAGTAGGCCCCTTTTTTGCCACATTTATGGGGCTTATAGCGACTGATAACTAGCTATAAGCTTTTTTTTTTTTTAAAGAAGTTGTAGTTTTGTTGCCTAAACCTAAAGAAGCCGTTTTGTTTGTGTTCAAAACGTGATGTTTCATTCAGTTTTTGTTAGAATGTGTTAATCTTAAGTTTCACTTTCACTTTTACAACATAGTAGGCGTAGTAGGCCTTCATCTATGGTGCTTATAGCGACTGATAATGCCTATTTAATGGCCTGATAACAGTCAAATCGGGTGCACATTTCAACCCAAAATTGCCAGTTGTAAACATCCATCACAGTTTACAGAACCACTTTCTGCTTCAACTTTGACCTCCTATATTTACTGTAGTTCTAGTAGGGATCCCTTTGCAATTAAGGGTTATTAGTGACATTATGGGTTCACCTCCAAACAAAATCAATCAGCTTGTTTACTACCTTGTCTTATTCTGTGTCTGCTCAAGTTTGTTTTCCCCTCTCCGCCATATTCAGAGATCTTAGCTATTACTTTGGTGACTACAATGTTCTTATAACTAGTGCCGTTTTCCTTTAATAATACAACGTGTTGCTTCATTCTGTGCTAAACCATCCCCGCCAGTTTATTGGTAATATACTCCTTTCCTGAAACCATGTTTAAATGCAGACATAAAACAGCAGGTGAGGGTGATTAATGCAGAGTCTCATTCTTATTTAGGGGAAATAGTAATGCATGCTTTTGTAATCAGGTGCCGCACCAATCAAATTAGACACAGCTTAATAAATACATCTGCCACTGCGGGGTGGAACCTGTCTGTGGTTGGATGTACTGTATGAACTAATGGCTTTGTTATTTAGCTACAGGCCAGGCACTGATGTAACTCATAAACATAAGGAGAGATGATTAACTGTTGCATGGGACCCACAGTAAAAGCTTTTCCTAAAGTTTTATTGCCCACACACCATCTAATGTATTACAAACTGGGTTTTACCTCCTGTCCGTGTTTCCCCCTACCCGTCTAGCTGTGAAGTGAAGCACTGGACACACCAGAGGAGTTAGCCAGAGGTCAGTCCATTCATCTGGAGTTTGTGGAAATGTGAGGGAAGCGTTCAGGGCCCTGGCTTTTCCCACAAATTTTCAGAGCAAGGAACTTAATTCCACGCTAAGACGTGAAAACTTTACTTTGGAGCGACATAAGACAGTTGAGTTGGAGTACAGTTTATCCCATGTTTGGACATGAAGTCAGAGTGGTCTTCTGTCAAGGACAACAAGACAATAACATGTTTCAAGACTACGTAACTTTAGAATAAAGAAAAAAAACACAATCTTCCTCTTACAAGTGAAAAACATTGAATAAAACATTCAATTCAATACACTCGTGGGTTTACTGCTGCAGCTTGTAGTAGCAGTAGTTTATGGTGGTTAATGTCAGCTAATGTTTGCAAACTTAGGTGGCTTTGTCACGCGTCGCGGTTCGATACCGCCGCAGACGCACCGGGCTTTCCAATTAACTACAATATAAACCCATCCGCGCCAACAGTATGTCTAATGTAGAGTCTCAGGTGGTTTAACACAGCTCTGCAACAAACAATTATTTTCATTATCAATCAATGTGCAGATTAATCTCCGTATTTTGCAATTAATCAATTACCCATGGTCTATAAAATCTCAGAAATTAGTGAAAGCTGCCTGTCACGATCTCCTGAAGCCCAAGTTGACAAATAGCTTATTTTGTCCAACCAACAGTCCATTGGATTTACTATCAAGATCAACTCAGAAACCCAGAAAATTAAATGATTTATCAATTATCAAAATATTTGCTATGAAAGCAAAAGACAGAGTGGATTATATGGGTGAAACCCCTAAAGCAATTAATCATTACCTTAAAGGGAAATTTGTCAAGTATTTAATACTCTTAGCAACATGGAAGAGGGCAAGTATGCTGCTTTATGCAAATGTATGTATATTGTATATTTATCATTGGAAATCAATTAACACAAAACAATGACAAATATTGTCCAGAAACCCTCACAAGTACGGCATTTAGCATAAAAAATATGTTCAAATCATAACATGGCAAACTGCAGCCCAACAGGCAACAACAGCTGCCAGTGTGTCAGTGTGTCAGCATGCTGACTTGACTATGACTTGCCCCAAAACTGCATGTGATTATCATAAAGTGGGCATGTCTGTAAAGGGGAGACTCGTGGGTACCCATAGAACACATTTACATTCACATTGAGCTTTGAAAATATCCATGCCAGTTTTTCCTCGCCAAAATTTAGCGTAAGTTTGGAGTGTTATTTAACCTCTTCTGTGACAAGCTAGTATGACATGTTTTTTTCTTTAAAACTGAGCCTGCTACAACCTCGAAAGTTTGATTGCATTAATACGTATATGCAGTATATACTGTATATCCTCTAGCTGCAGCGGGCGCTGGGCAGCAGCTCCGTTTTCCCCCACCTCATAAATATTTCTACAGATCCGCCACTGTTCCAGCTCCCTGTTGTCTTCTAACAAACTAGCACTGCGTTCCAAATCACATACTTTCTCTCTTTACTTCAGTACGTAATGCAGCTGCCCTTACAAAGTACGTACTGTTGCATGCAGTATGCATGTACATACTACTTTGTCATAACTTTGCTCCTTGAATTTTGACTCTCTTGCTCATATATCCACTGCGCAGAGGATTCTGGGTATAAATATATAAATATAGATATATTATAGATATGTAAATATAGTATGCAAGCCAGCATGTTGGCTTGCATAGTACAAAATACGACCGGATGCAGTAGGACATCCTGGTATTTTTGGCATACTGCATTTGACATACGATGTATTGGGACCAAATCTTTTTCTGGCATTATAAATAGTATGGTTTGGGTATCGGAACGCACAGTAAGTGTAGCTTTTAAAGTTCATCTTTTTTATCTACCTTTGATATCTGGGTTAAGATTGAGCTGTTTCAAAGCTGTTGTACTATTAAAGGTGTTTTCGCAATGCATGGGGATTAATAAAGTTAACCATTTACCTTTTGAGTGTATTATAATCTGTGTACTGCTCCTCCCTCCCAAAGGAGATTGTGGTTTTATTAATTACAGTTCACACAGTTTAATTACAATGCAGTTTGTTTTAGTTTTTTTTCCTCCTAAATTTCACCTGCAGTTCTTTTAATATCACCTTTTCATCTGCTGCCTCATCACTGTATCAGTCTATAGTGCCGAGTCATCCTGACTGCAACAGTGGTGGCTTTGTTCTTAAGTTGCAGCTAATTGCTGGCTGGTGACAAGCTCTCAAAGGAGTGTGAAACGGCTTGAGGAAGGCTGCAGGGTGCTATTGTGTTGATATACACAGAGCTGTACCACAACAGACAGCCAGATCTCCAAAAAGGACAGCTCTAAGTACAGGTGTGAACGCACTCAAGACGCATTGAGGACGCATTGAGATCGGATCCTTCAGACCACATTCAGAGGTGGTCTGGGTCACAAATAACCACATTCGTTTAGCAGTGTGTACGCTGATGTGTCCCGGGCCACATTAAGGATCGCCTACTCAACTCGCGTCCCGTTGGGATCCGCGGAATGAAAACGGCCTCTGTGCTCTACTGTATTTTGTCGGTACAAATGTATTTTATTAAACTATATCTTATTTTTCGGCTACATAATCTACAGACTATGAAACTAGGCACAGGAAGTGCATTATTATCATACTGTCGGAGATGTGTCGGTGTTTTTGTTCCGCTGCGTTGCATGGAGCTGACACCCGACCGCCCGCTCTCTCTCATCCCCGGCTCTCTGAAGCTCTGTACCCCGCTGTTGTCTGGCAAGGGCAGCGGTGCCGGCGGCGTGCGCGGAGGTCTTTGGGGACCACCCAAATTCACGAATATGTAGGATATTACTACAGACATTCCTGTAATATTATGTCACAACATCTGCTGTATTGGCCACATGTTTACCACGCGTTTATTTGAGTGGGGAAGTGAGATCGGATCACAAGTGGCCACTCGAGACGCATGTGGAGACGCATTCTAATGCCAGCTGTGAACAGACGTACTTAAAGCTGTCCACTTGTGTTTGTCTCACTCAGGACGAATGTTAATACCAGGTCTGAACAGGGCCATATAGATGCTATCAAGTCATGTTAAGAGCAGGCAAGATGAACAGTAAACACACTCGAACAAATAAGCCGGACTGGTTATCTGCTACTGATGACCTACTATACTGTTATTGGGGAGTGACAGAATGTAATGACAGTGGTTTTTAATACCTTATGCCATTATATAATTATTATTCTGGTGTATTTTGCAGAATCAAATATTGTTGCCTGGTAGAAAATGTTCGTGGTCTAGTACCGGCCCATGGCCCAAGGATTGGGAACCATCAACCATCATTTATGCATAAAAGTAAATAAATTACATCATAAATTTGAAGAAAAAAAGCATTGCAATAATTACCATATCCAGCAACAACGATCAGCTGGAAACCACAGTAACGCTTAGGAGCTTTTCAACTCTTTCCTGTGTTTGTTGATGTGAGGTGACAACACCGAGAGAAATGACTAACAGGAAGCATACTGCTGTATGTTGGTGTGTGTTTGGTATGGTACTCATTATAGTCCTGGATCTGGGACTAATTAGAGCAACGCAGGCATTCCCATGGACAGGGCTCTGTGTGGATGAACTTGTCGACAGGATGGACTCTGTTGGACTTAGCATACTGCTGTTACAAGAGTTGAGACATATTAGTTGGCTGGCTTTTCGTGCAAACTTCCTGTTTACTTGGTGATCAGTAGTTTAAACAATCATAGAGCTTTAGGTTTTAATATAACCGCTAGTGCTGCTGCTTCAAAGACGATATCGTTCATATCATAGATGGCCTTATCTTGATTGCATTTTGAAAAGAAACCAAAGGGGCACAATGTTCACATATGCTGTTAATTACTGGAGCGGGTAAGCAGAAACAGAAGTGGAGGCCCACAAATAGGTTTGTAGGAGGAAAGGCAGTTTGACATGGGTCGAGTGTAGAGTCCTGTTTTCCTCTAACGCTCCGTGGTGTGATGTCTGTATTTATGTGTGTTTATGTGTGGAGTGTAAACAGGACGTTTTGCATCCGAGTACGAGACGGCACTGAAGAGGTGAACAGAAAGAAGACAATAGCAGAGAACTTTTTGAAAGTACATTATGGAGTTGAGAAATCAAGGTTTTCTGAAGCGTTCCCGAGAGAAAAGGATTTTTTGGCCTTGGATGATGTTGGAAGATAAGGATGCATTTTTGATGTGGCCAGCTCCCAGGTTGGGAGGAGGTTTGAGGGTTTCTGGACAATATTTGTCATTGTTTTGTGTTGTTAATTGATTTCTAACAATAAATATATACGTACATTTGCATAAAGCAAGCATATTCGCCCACTCCTATGTTGATAAGAGTATTAAATACTTGAGAAATCTCCCTTTAAGGTACATTTTGAACAGATAATGTGTGATTAATTTCTGATTAATTGTGATTAACTATTGACAATCATGCGATTAATCACAATTAAACATTTTAATCGATTGACAGCCCTAGTTTTTAATACAGTCCTATTGGTTGTCTGGCAAATACACCGCCCATTATTACACCTATGGTTACCGGGATGATTAGTGCAGGAGTGGGTGTCACACAGTTCAATGTCAATAATAATAATTGTATTTGCATAAAAAGAAAAGAAAACAATCACAAATATAAAAAGAAAAACTCACAAATAAATCATCCAAAAGGTAGAACAAGTAAAACAATTAAAATAAACTTAACATCAGGTGGTTGCATAACAGAGCTGTATAACAATGTAAACACATAAAAATATGTCTTAAGACTCAAATACTAACTGCATTAATGTGTTCAATGTTGCAGCTGGTTTATACAGTATATATTAAGATAATATTCTTCTCTATACATACTGCATCCTGTTTACATTCAGTTTTCCCATCTGAAATACTGTCTTCAACTAAACTACAAATTTACATTTACATTACTATTTAATATTCACTCATGTTCATATTTATTGTAACTGCAATATTTTTTAGATTATCATTTTGCTTTTACTTTTACTTGTGTGATTTCCCCTTTTATATATAAACATATTTAATGAGCATTGTTGAAGGAACCTGAGACCAAAGATTTTCATGAGCCAATAGGGCTGCAAGATATAAGGAAAATATGTGATATGCGATATCAGAATGCAGAATTCTTTCTGACTCAAAATGGTTTGATTTTATTCATGAGGATTACAGCTGACAGATTATAGCCCACTCAGTTCTTTTTACCTGCTGAAATTCCTTTAAAGGACCATTACAACTCATAGTTTTCACCTGCCAAAAACTGATTGCAGCTCCTACTTTGTGACAGAAAGGTTTTTCCTACCTCAGAATGGTTTGATATCATTCATGAGGATTATATCTGACAGATTAAAGCCCACTCAGTCCTTTTTACCTGCTGAAATTCCTTTAAAAGGACCATTACAACCCATAAAATATAGTTTTCACCTGCCAAAAATTGATTGCAGCTCCTATCTTGTGACAGAAAGGTTTTTCCTACCTCAGAATGGTTTGATTTCATTCATGAGGATTATATCTGACAGATTATAGCCCACTCAGTCCTTTTTACCTGCTGAAATTCCTTTAAAGGACCATTACAATTCATAAAATACAGTTTTCACCTGCCAAAAACTACATTGTTGAATATCGTGATAACGATATTACTTGCGATAAATATACAGATATTTAAGTGTACCAAGTTCTGCCTCTTTCAGTATACTGCTAAAAACAACAAATTATTGAACAAATTGAACATTGAACTGAACACAAAAGAATAATTACATTTTAAAGTGCAGTTTTCTAATGATACTCTCTTTCAACTAACTAAAAAAAAAATCCTTGATTGCAATATCACAGTCTTTCGCGATGTGTTTATCGTGCAAGTTGACATTGCGATTGCTTTGACAAATAAAGAACCTTGAACCTTGGAGAAGTAGAAAGAAGCAGAACATGGAAATACTCAAGTAAAGTACAACATTTTTAGTACAGTACTTAAGTAAATGTACTTAGTTACAGTCGGGATACAGCCCCCTCTAAAGGCAAATGCAGAAAATACTCAAAAGGAGGTGTGACAGTCAGTGAGAAGTTCCTTTCAGCCTCTACCAGGACTTCTTTTGGATATATAAGGAGTTTGTGGGTGGTGAGGCGTTATCACTCCTTGCTGTTTAGGGAGGAGCATTTAAATGGGAGGTAAATTTGTTACTTCCTGTGTGGAGCGGATTTTCCCCCAGTGTCCATGATGACTAAAAAAGTTGGTAGATTGGGTGAATTTATAAAGTGTGGGGACTTGAGGAGGTTGAACGTGTCTTAGCGAATTAGTGCGGCTGGATTTTCATCAGAGTGTGCAGCAGACAAAACACACGTCATGGATCACACTCCCTTCAGTGTGTTGGGAGGTTTTATCAGTTGTTTGGTTTGGATCACCTCTTGAACTGCATTACATAAATTGTATAGTCTGTTAAAGCGACGGAGCGTCCCGCCCCTTCCAACCCCTCTACACACACTCAGAGGTCAAAGGTCAGCTAAAAGCTTGTGAAGCTGCCAGACCTTTTGTGTCTCAGTTTGCATATTTAAGACGTTTTGTCACAACAGTTATTAATCAAGAATATTTTTCTGTGGAAAACAACAAAGTCTTTTTTTTTTCATTTCCCAGAAGAGGAACGGCTTGTGGATGTTTTTAATCTTGCTGAATTCCAACATGTGCCTGGCCATCGTTTTTTTTTTGGATTAGAAGATATTTGGAGCCAAAGGCAGTGTTGTTGAGTCTGTTCATAATTATCCTGTTAAAGTGTCCCAGGATGTGTTCTCATGTTTTATGGTGCATACTTCTCTACCTGTGTAACTGTCTTCTGAGGGGCTTTTTTTTGTATTTATGTAGGTTATATTTGATGCTGGATCTCTCTCACATTCCTTCTTAACTTAATAGAAACAGCGTTACGGCTCTGTGCAATGTGTCCTGGATCCTGGATTATTCAGCATTAAAGCAAATTGCTGACGTCAGGTGAAAACCTTTTATTTCGACGATGTGGAGCTTATAGGAAACAAAGAAAAACAGCTGTGTGTTAGTGATGCAGGTTTTATATGAAAGCATTTAAAGCTGGGAATACACTGTACGATTTTAGCCCGTTTCTGGCCCGAATTTTGAGCTGCATGACTCATTTTAGAGTCGGACAGAATGTCAGCTTCGTCAGGCATTGTTTGCCGTGCAGAGTATAGGGAGGGGACCGAGGACCAATTAACTCCTCCCGACCGGCCGTTGAACAGTAGGATGAATTTCTGCCATGTCAGAAATTTTGGTCAGCCGACCACAGGCCCTCGCACAGTTGAAGCAGAGCCACGAGTCGATTCCCCAACGTCAGTGCCTTTTTTCTACTTTTTTTTTTACAATAATCAGAGCATAGCTATCAGGATAACAATGTAGGCTACAATAGATATAGCGAGCTTACCTCCAATTCTCTCTGTAAAATGGACAAGCCATACTGTCCACGTCTTCCTAGCCTCAGCGAGTCCATATAACGTTATGCTGCCATCTCTTTTTTTTTAGACGTCTCAGCAGACAGGATGACAAAGATGATCAAGGCAGCACGTTTCTGCCTCGTTAGCATTATGACCCGTACAGGACGTCTGGTAGCAAACAAACTTTACCTGCCTCGGGGCTTTCAAACTAATCTTTATTGACAATGGTCAACAGCCAGAATGGCCCTCAGGAGCCAACAGGACCGAACAGTGTGAGCACTCAGGTCGTGAGCTTTGGCTTTACATCGCAAACGATCTACTCGTACAGTCGGAGTAGGAGATACACAAACACATTTCTAAAATGGTACAGTACATGCCCAGCTTTAGCTGCTACTAGCACAACATGAACAACCTGAATATCCGACCAAAGTCTCTGCGGTCAAGTTGCATTGTTGGTACTGTAGGCACGAGGTTTTGTGGTTTTTCAGTGGACTCTATCTTCAAGTACTTTGTGACATTTTGCTTTATAGTCTGTATATTGTACTGTAAATAATGAGTTGAAAGGACAGCGGCCGTGACCTGAAATACCAGGAAAACATCAGTCTGTTGTAGTGGACCACTGGAGTTTTACACATGACCATCATAGTGAAACTGGGGATCTTGGATCACTATTCCCAAGTTCAGCATAAATGAAGTGAAGGATATGTGTGTGTGATTTGAAGGACTTTGGGCGTTACACAACAGTTGGCCAGCAACAAGACTCTAACCAGATTGGACTAAAGTAGTGTTGACAAAAGAGAAGGGTCACATTTTGTTACTTTGTGTTGATTGATTCATCTGTTGAAACTGAAGCATATCTGTTCATGGAGACAGATGAGTAAAACATGCTCTCTGTAAGAGGTGGTTGGCCTTTACAGTCTCCCATTGGTCTGTGGAAATATGTTAACAGCAGGGTTGTCAAACTAATAGCCTGTCCCTCCTCTTACAGCAGATGCTTTGTTAATCATAGCTCAGAGACGGGGGCCTAAGAGGAAGCGTAGAAGAAAATGGGAGCAGAGTTTGTTCACAACTAAAATCTCAGTAATATTCTGCTGCGTCGTACCTTTCTGCTTCATATTTATGCTCTTCCCCCAGTCTGTTTGGGTGAAGGAAAGAATGACTAAGAGCTGGTTTGGAGAAAGATAAACAATTGACACTAGAGCTTTGTTTTACATGCATCCAAAAGCTTTTCTTTTTTGTGGCTGACCCTAGTTTTTCCACAGACCTGGCTTGGTATGCACACGCTTATCAGAGAGCCAATAAAATGCAAATGACTCAGCTCTTCCCCCATCACGACCTTCAGTCTCATTTATTGTCTTGTCTTTGAGCCTCCAAATGGCCAAATATTTGAAGGGAAGTGCCTCCCTTTTTATGAGATAGCTATTGTTGTTCTAACTCAGTCACGGGGATGGAGTTACCTCTCTGTAAGCCGCCGCCGTGATGAGGGCTCGCAAGGTGGGAAATAGCATCAGAGCCAGTAAAGGGGAAATTCCATTGCAGGCAAGACGTGATACAATCTGACAATCCAGAGAGTGCCATGATACAGTCATTATGTCAGAAAGACTGTCGTGTTTATGTCTAGATGATAGTGATGGAGCCTGTGTCACAAAAGTAGTCACATCTGGACATGGTTTGTGTTTGAGAAGAACTTCACCACCGTCACATTTCTGTCTCAGGAATGCTTCCAGTACAGCTGGAAAAAAAGCAAGCTCTTGGTGCATGTTTGTTGAGATTCAGCAGTCTTATAGATTCACATTTCAGATAACTGTAGTTAATACAGGGATAAATGAGGCATTTCCTTATTAAATATGTGCCAATTTGCATACATTTCCAGAACAGAAATGAGAACATCGGATAAAGCCAAGTTCAAAAGTCCTGTTTCATTTTAATAGAGAGAATTTGGGGGAATATCTCTGGGTGCGCCCAATTCGACTGTTATCAGGCCATGAAATAGGCGTTATCAGTCGCTGTAAGCACCATAGATGTGGGTCATTAGGGGCCTATTACACTGTAAAAGTGAAACTTAAAAGCAACAAGTTCTAACATGTAAAACTGAATGAAACGTCACATTTTGAACACAAACAAAAAGGCTTCTTTAGGTTTAGGCAACAAAACTACAACTTCTTTAGGTCTAGGCAACAAAACTACAACTTCTTTAGGCAAAAAAAAAATAGTTAGGTTTAGGGAAAAACATAGTGTTTTGGGTTAAGTCAGTCAGCGGTCGTTAGAGGTCACTGTTGTGTTCTTTTATACCTTCTTTCGGTGATCTACCACGTGAATAGATGACAAAACCTACTAGTGGCTGTAGTAGGCCCCTATTGACCCACATCTATGGTGCTTATAGTGACTGATAACGCCTATTTAATAGCTTGACAACTGTCTAATCGGCTGGTATGCTCCAAATGAATGTGGGCATACTTGTGGTCGTGCCCTCCTACAACGTCGGAAGGGTGTGGAGGGAGGAGGTTTGACAATCCACAAAACACTTAGTGTGAAGCATAGGTATTTGAAGCCGCAGGTATTTGTATCCACCTGATGAATGGCACTTCAATATTCACTCTTCATTTAGCTCTGGTTTGGTCTCTACTCCGGAAAGAAGTGACTGAACCAAAGAGTAGGAGTGTAAAGTTGTGGACTGTCAAACCAAAATAACAAGCTGAAAGAGGCTAAACCTTTCCATAGTGTTGACGAGAACTCTACAGTTACATGGTGATCATTTCCTGTGGGTTTGTCACTACAGGCAACCCCTTATACACATTACACTGAGTCAGTAGAAAATATTTGTAGCTTTTAAATGGATATGCTAGGGACAATGTTACATTGGAAAGTTCACACCATGACTCCATGCATTACACAAATAAGTGACCTAAAGCCAGTGGAGGGCAGCAGTGTTTTTATTGTGACTATTCATAGTCTCATCTAGACCTAACAAGGTCACAGAAGGTCAGCATTGTTAGCTACTACATTGTTAACACACTGACGCAGTACAGCTAAAGCGCTGACCGTCTCCAATCTGATTAGAGTGACAAACACTCAACAAGATCAAATTTTAGAGAAAGAACTTAGTGTGCATGAGGAAATTCAAGTCTTGTTACACACATTGGGCAGCCACGAGCAGACAGAAGTGTTACTAGTATCTGAAGACAATGCAAGCCGAGCTCTACAGGATCTCAGTTCAATCTGATCTAGAACAACTTGACACACAGTGCTGAGCAGCATCTCAAATTAATATTCAGGTTCCCAGCTTTCAGATGATGTACACCACTTCTATGTGACATCTACTGCTGACCTGCTATCTCCCCCTAAAGACCCCCTGTACCCCCCTAAAAAAGACAAAAACGGGTCTATTGTGGGTCTCAAAGGGTTAAAAGCAGATGAATTAAATACATAATGTCTATGAGATTAATTAACAGTACAATACTGTATGTTATAGTTATAAAGTAGCAGTAAAATCACTTTATTTTTCTTTTATTTGACCCGTTTTGTGTTGGAGCCGCATAACAAAGTGAGTGAGTGCACGGTGTGTAGCTTCAGGGCAGTCTGGGTTGTTTTCCCCTGAGGTGCTTCCATCAGATACGCTGACCCCGAGCTTTTATGAGGGGTCATAATTTCAGGGCATCGTCTGTCTCTTCTTTCACAGTTGAGAGAAGGTGTGTGCTGGACGGGACAGGTTAAGAGATTTGTTTAAATACCGGAAACACTTTCAAACACGTGACATTCAGACTTTCTATCCCACTCTTAACTGGCTTTGGAGATTAATTGAGGATTTCTGCTCTGATTGTTTTGTCTTCATTTCACTCTTTCTCGGATAGTTCAGTTCCACCAGACAGGACATTGCTTGAGTCAAATAAGGTTTATGGAGGGCTAGCTCACCACGTCTGTCTTCTGCTTGTCCTACGTCTGCCATTCCTGTTTCAACCAGTAACAAAGTGAGGATGGTATGCTCAACCCCCATCACAGTTCTGCTTCTGCCACTGACTCAAATCAGGGAAGAGTGAAAAGATAAAGAAGATCTTTTGAAGATTTAGTTTCTTGGCAGCAGTTTGTTGTTTGCTTTGTCTGACAGGGACAGCTAGCTGCCAGTGATCATGTGCGATAAGTTTTATTGACATTGAGAATATAAAGTTTTAGGCATCATAATTTTTTTTATCAAATTGTTGGTGTAAGATTTATTATTTTAATAATAAATAAAAAATTCTGTTAATTTTCAAGATTTTTTTTACTAAATTACTGGTGCACGATTTATTATTTTAATAATAAATAAAAAATCTATTACTTTTTAATATTTTTTACCAAGTTGCTGGTGTTCAATTTATTATTTTAATAATAAATAAAAAGTCTATTACTTTTGAAGATTTTTTAATAAGTTGCTGGTGTACGATTTATTATTTTAATAATAAATAAAAAGTCTATTACTTTTGAAGATTTTTTAATAAGTTGCTGGTGTATAATTTATTATTTCAATAATAAATAAAAATTCAATTTGTATAAGTAAAATAAAAAATTGTATTTATTTGTTACATTTTGTTTTATAAAGTTAAAAAAACAATGTTAAAGTCAAACCTGATGTTGCCTAACACACAAAAGAACAGTGACTTCCACACAGTGAGGCATACAGCTTATTAATTAAACACTATCGGATCGGTTCTCGGTATCGGCCGATACCCAAAGCCCAGGTATCGGTATCGGGACTTAAAAAGTGGGATTGGTGCATCTCTAATTTAAACCATGTAGTACCAAACCAAACCATATCTTTATGAGAACAAAAATTACTTTTTTGAGAACAATCTAGGGATTATGTAATGATCCCATTAATTTAAACCCTCAAAACAGCAGTTCTTTCTTTCTAAGACATCACTTGTCTGTGTAACCGAGGAGGCCCTGAATAACTCCCATGACAGAAAACTGAGAGGCTGACAAGAGTGAGAGAGACAGAGGAGGCACACAGCCCGGTCTGAATTGGATATCTAGAAGAGGGAGGTTGACCAGGAATTGACTTGTTTAAACGGGGGAGATAATGTGCGCCCCTCAGGCTACGCTGACACCAGAGCAATATATATACAGAGTCTGAACGGCATCAGGTCAAGTGCCAGATCAACAGATAGAACGCAGTGGTTTGTGCTGATACTTTGAGAGCAGAGAGAGAGAACTGAAGGCATGAATGTAGACAGTCTTTCATACAACACTAGCTAGTGTTGGAGGGGCTGAATAATTACAAGAAGCATGTACAACTAATCAGGGTTGTAACAGGATGAGATTTTGGTAACACTTCATTTATCAGGTCTGCAAATTTCATGGTTATTAGGTGATAATTAGCAAGTAACCTATTTGAAATTTCTTTGGAATTACTGCAAAATTACCCCAATATTTACCTCAAAATGTATAAAAAAATTACTTTATTAAAACATTATTTAATAATTATATTCGGCTATTTCCCAATAGCTGGTAATTTATTGAATACATTTCCAGGAAAAGAATACAAAGTTAATTGATATGCTTTATTTCCATGTCTGCTGATAAATAGATAATAATTAGCAAATAACTTCTTAAAAATCTCCCTGAATCATTATATTAGCTACCAGGTTATATTTGTGTAGACAATAAGTCACACAATGGTGAGATTTGTGCCTGATCAGAAGTGTCTTTTATTAGTTTTGGTTTTCCACCTCCGATGAAGAGCAGCACACAGCCGCTTCTCAAGCCTAAGGGCCCTATTTTAACCATTATATGCTTTTCTAGCATATAATTATTAAATAATGTTTATAATAAAGTAATTTTCGATCAATTTTGAGGTCAATATGGCAGTAATTCCAAAGAAATTTCTAATCTAACCTAATTACCATGAAATTTGCGGACCTGTAAAATGAAATGTTACCGAGATTTTCACGGTACGAGAACCATCTTAGAAAATATCACGGTTTCAGTATACGGTATTACACTATTATTATTATTATTATTATTATTATTATTATTATTATTATTAGTAGTAGTAGTAGTAGTAGTAGTAGTATCAGTTATAATGACCCTTAAAGGAATGAGAACAAAATTATAATGAACAGAATTATAAACCTGATAAAAAAAAAAATAGTATGTAACTATACAACCAATGCTAAACATGGCTGTGGCTCAGAGGTAGAGCGGGTCGTCCACCAATCGGAAGGTCAACGGTTTGATCCCTGAGTCCTCGAGTCCACATGTCGTAGTGTCCTTGGCCAAGATACTGAACTCCAAATTGCTCCTGAAGGCTGTGCCATCAGTGTATAAATGTGTGAATGCTGACATGTAGTGTAAAGCACTTTGAGTGGTCGGAAGACTAGAAGGGTGCTATATATATGTCCATTTACCATTTAAACATCAAAGCAAACTACATTTGGCAGTCTCAAAGCATGGCCACTTTAATGTGGTTAAATGTGAAAACGTTTTCTCTAAGCTTTGGCCTCCATTCACACTAATAGTTAGTTTCCACTGCAGGTATTTTAACAACCTGCAACCTTCCTATAACCTGAACTTTTAAGAACCTTATGAGGACTATGGTGTTACTTCCTGTGTTTCCACTGTATTTTACAGGCTACAGTGGGGCCTACTATTTTTATTTTTTTGTTATATCCACTGCATGCATTTACTTTTTTCCCCCTGCACTATTTGGCCGTGTTGTATCTCCACATCTGTCAGAAGCTGAGAAATCTCCTGGCCATCCTTGTTGTAATATGATGTCACATCTGTTCGACATGTTCGAATGTGTCAAGTTGGGATGAGAACGTCTTGACTATTGGCAGCACTGCCACCAAACTCTGAAAGTACCTCTACCTCTATCTAGTTCTAGAAACTTCCACAGAAGAACGGTGGAAACATAAGCAGAAGTTGTGTCAAAATGAAACGTCAAATATCACTTCTTCACTTCCAGTTTGTCAGGAGTTAAGGGTAAGAGTCACTGAGGTGCACTTAGTAAGCTACACGGTGTCACCTAGGGGTGTAAGAAAATATTGACACTTGAGTATCGCGATATTTTGTTTTTGATGCTATATAGATTCTCAAAAACACTATAATGTTTTAATTAATAGTTTAAATGCAAAGTTTTGTGTGGCTCAGATTGCTCCAAAAGTAGTGCTATGATGTTGGATGTTACAGGGTCTGTGATAAATGCAAATGTAGTTTTACATAAAAAATACTCAGATTTTATGCATATGGCGATGTGTTCTTAATATGAACAGTTTTCTTAAAATTAGATTTAAAAAATCTTGCTTTCAGTATCGCAACATATTGAATCGCACCCCTGTATCATGATGCATATCGTATCGCCAGATTCTTGCCAATACAAAGCCTTAGTGTCACCTCATTACCATTGTTACCCAGCTATCTAACAGAGGTAACTCCAACATGAATATGTATTGGCACTGTCAATCTCAGCAGGATGTGCTTCATTAACCATCCTTCACCACGTACTCCGAATGATTTAAAACAACATAATGGCTGCTTGCAGCTTCATAACACTTCATTAAACACTCACATTCTTGGAGAGAAGAAAAGCAGTAGCTGAGTTTTAAGCCATGTTTTCCTCTTTTTTGACACTCTGTGGTTATTTGCTTCCGTGCATTGAGCTTCAACTCAGCCAGCAACATCACGTCTGTCTCTAAAGTAGCTCTGCCTTCAAGAAATGTTTGTATAACTCCGATCTGCTCTTTGCGAACTGTTGAATCAACCCCTCGCTGAAAACTCGGGAGGAGAGGTTGCAAGTGAGGGCAGAGAAAATGTAGAGGGGTGGAGGATGGGGAATAACAGAGACAAAGGTTAGAGAGGCAAGAGGACGCACACACACACGCACACATACAAGCAGTTTAAACAGGAGGGAGAAGGAAAGTGTTGAGGTGTGCCAGAGGGCCCTCTGTCAAAACCCCAGTAGATGGAGCCGTGGCCTGGCCTCTCAGCTCTCAAAGGGCTCTTTCATGGCGGAGGCAGCAGGCTGTTGGAATGCAGCAGCCAGCAGTCTTATTCAGCCTTGGATGGAAAAGCATCCTATTGCCCCAAATCCCTCATTTTCCAAGGCAGGGGGATACATGTAATCAATCACAGCCACTGTCTGATGGGATGCCTGTAACCAGGCTTTAGGAAGCTCAGCTCAGCTCTTGTTTGTCTTGGTTTTCTTCTAGTGTAGGCTACTGTCTAACAAAACCTTAGTTTGATATATGTGTTACTTCACTGTGTTGTGGGGTGCAGGGTATATAGGGGGGCTCGACGGCATGGTAGCAGCTTCTTAACAAGACTAGTGGCCACCAGAGGCTGCAGCTTTTCATTACAACCCACAGTACAAGCGTGTTAGAGGAAACAAACATGAATAAATATATATTGAAAAAGTTGGGAACACTTGATTTTACCGGTCTGCAAATTTCATGGTAATTAGATGATAATTAGCAAGTAGCCTATTTAACATTTCTTTGGAATTACTGCCAAATTACCCCAATATTTACCTCAAAATTGATCGAAAACTACTTTATTATAAACATTATGTAATAATTATATGCTAAAATAGCATATAATAGTTAAAATAGGGCCCTTAGGCTTGAGAAGCGGCTGTGTGCTGCTCTTCATCGGAGGTGGAAAACTAATAGAAGACACTTCTGATCAGGCACAAATCTCACCATTGTGTGACTTATTGTTTACACAAATGTAACCTGGTAGCTAATGTCATGATTCAGGGAGTTATTTGCTAATTATTATCTATTTGTCAGCAGACATGGAAATAAAGCATATCGATTAACTTTGAATTCTTTTCCTGGAAATGTATTAAATAAATTACAAGCTATTGGGAAATAGCGTAATATAATTATTGAATAACGTTTACAGTAAAGTAATTTTCTATAAATTTTGAGGTAAATATTGGGGTAATTTGGCAGTAATTCCAAAGAAATTTCAAATAGGTTACTTGCTAATCATCACCTAATTGCCATGAAGTTTGCGGACCTGTAAAATGGAAGTGTTACCAAAAAGTTTGTTTATATGAGCTTTCTGTCACAGTAACATGATGGTGCAGCACCTGGACACAGTTTTATTGTAGAGCAGCATTTTCTTTGACATTGGAGGGTTTTGATGACAACAGCTCTTGATATGCAGATGTATCTGTACCTACTGATGATAATGATTTTGTGCCATTTATGAATAAGATCATTTAAAAGCAGAACTGGAGCATGAGAATGACAAAGCTATAGCTCAGACAACACAAGCTCTGAATGGGACAACGGTTAAGATACCGTCCAAGTAGTGGTCCCAAGAGAAGTTAGGACTGATGAGGGAACCTCATATAGTTATAAGCATCGCACTTTCCTGGAAAACCTTGGCCATCAGCTGTTTTAGAAAAGGAAAGAGGTACCACGACCTCCAAGTCCGAAGGCTAATAGATGCTCTAGTCTAAAAGTTTTTGGTTTGACCAAAAACAAAACCGTGACTGGGATTAGTGATTACTCTGTTAACTAATTAGTGTGTTGTAGGCGTTAGTGTATGACAAGTTACAGAGGTCTATGTGTAAGAGAATACAGTAGAAACATGAATTAAAACAGAATGAATTTTGGGGAAAAAATCTTTAAAAAAAATCTATTAATTGTTGTTAAAATGTAATGATTGACAAAAATATATTTTTGTGGTTTTTATTGTTAATAATACATTTTGAAAAGAATACTAGCAATATGATTTTAATACAGGGCTTAAGGCAAAGGGGCTAAATGGATCAATCAAAATTTGTAACAATAGATGAAGAAAAATTAAAACAAAAGTGACAACGTAGACTGAAAATGGTGGAGCCAGCTTACCCAAATGTTTTGCACATTGCTAATAAAAAAAGTCCAAGGAGAGACTTCAGATCTGGAGAGAGATTTTTAGCAAATCCAAGTATTTTATTAACCGGATCCAAAACAGAACTCCCGCAACTTTATGGAAATGCAATACTGAACCACCCAATCAATCAAACAGACAGTTTGACGATAGAAATGATTGAAAACGTTTAGTTGTTCTCAGTGTTATTTCATGTTCTTTCAGGAACAGATCACTCCGTGTTGTTTCCATTAAGTTCCATTAGTTCTTTTACTTCTGCAATAAATCTGTAACAGATGGGAGCAGCGGGCTGAGTGTGAACAACGGAGAGATCAAACAAAGACTTGTTTTGATGCCTGTGCTTCGTCCTTGCATTGTGCTCATAACTATTAAAGTTGTTTAGCAGACTTTGCAAAGGCATCCCGTTCTCACTCCCAACTCGTCAAATACCGCCATTTGGTAAGTGCCCCTTGGCATCGTAAACCGACGCACGGAGGCACCTCGTAGCAGCATTATGTGACGAACCGGCTTTCAACTAACTCCAATGTGAACCCACCCGTGGAGTTATTCAACGGTCGGAGCAAGTAATGTAGTATTAAGAGGGTGAGAGTCCGCTAAGGGCGGGCAAACAAACGCAAGACTTCCAACCAGGAGGACGGTGTTCATGTCCCGTGTGAAACTAAAAGTAACCTTGACTTATTTTGTCACGTCAGTCTTTAGTCACGTGACTCCTCGGTATCGTCAGTCCTGTGAGTCACGTGAGTCGCTAGTCAGTGAAGTTAACGTCAACCACGACCGTGTCCTATTCCTAAATAAGTGGTGGTGTTGCTTAAACATAACTTCCTGTGAAAACGGAAGTTTATTTTGAAAGGATACTAAGCATGTAATGAGCGTATATTAACACGTCGTCCCCGGTCCGTCCAAAAGTAACGCAACCACTGATCAAGTGGCGGTATTTTACGAGTTGGGAGAATGTGTTGTCTAAAAGTTAGGGCTGGTCAGACGTACTTGCTTAATATCTCAGAAGACTATGCTTGACATTCGTCTGTGGTGAATACAAATCCAGCATTTGCATCTGATGCAGAAATATTCAGTGAAATAATCCACCCATATCATTCTGAAGGAGACCCGTCTCTGTCTCGCTCTCTGCCGACGTCTATGGGCCGGATTAAACTCCAATCTAGAGGGAAGTGTGGCTCCTGAAAGGAATGCTGTATGGTTTTTGTTCACTGAAGTCCACGGCACCACCAATTTCCTCCACCACCACATCTGTCAAGCACATGCTCTGTATCACAGGGAAGGAGCAGGAGCCATTGCCAAGTCAAGTCGAGCTAATAGCCGAGCCATACGTTGGGTCTGCTCACATATGCGCCTGATCCTGATTAGCTCCCAGGGAGAGCCAGGCCCAATCATACAGAGCAGCCAGAGTATCTATTACACATATTGCTCATAAAAATATATATGTATTGTGTATATCAGAGCAAAAACACAGTTTGCCTCAAAGCTGAACTGAGAGACGTGACAGAGAACACTGAAACAGTCGGGCGTTGAGGTCTCAGTATGCTTCAAATAAACAAACTAATTCGGTAATTTGGGTAACGCAACCCTTTAAACAGACTAGGAGATGTAGTTGAGTATATATGCTGTCAGTGGCAGATGAAATCTTAACAACTTACAATTAAATGTGATTTAATTTTTATTATTTGTTGCATTAATATTGCCTTATCTTAAGTATATAAATTGGATACTCTTATGTGCGTCTCTGCTCTTTGCAGATGATGTAGTTCTGTTGGCTCCATCGTGACCGTGACCTTCAGCACGCACTGAGGCGGTTTGAAGCCAAGTGTGAAGCGGTTGGGATGATAGTATGAGGCCGGAGAATGGTGGAATGCGCCTTCCAGGTTGGGAGTGAGTCCCTGCCCAAAGCGAGGGAGTTCAAGTATCTCGGGGTCTTGATCACGAGTGAGGGTAAAATGGAGCGGGAGATGGACAGACGGTTCAGTGCGGCATCAGCAGTTATGAGGGCGTTTTACTGCACTGTTCTGGTGAAGAGGGAGCTGAGTCGAAAGGCAAAGCTCTCGATTTACCAGTCTATCTACGTTCTGACCCTCCCCTATGGTCATGAGCTTTGGGTAGTGACCGAAAGAATGAGATCAGGGATACAAGAGGCCGAAATTAGCCTCCTTTGTAGGGTGGCTGGGCTCTGCCTTGGAGATAGGAGCTTGGATTTCCGGAGGGAGCTCGGAGTAGAGCCATTGCTTTAAAGGGGCCAGCTGAAGTGGTTCAGGCATCTGATCAGGATGCCTCCTTGAAGTTTTCCGGGCATGTCCAACTGGTAAGAGGCCCCGGGGCAGACCCAGAACACGCTGGAGAGATTATATATCTCGTCTGACCCGGGAACGCCTCAGGGTTCCCCAGGAAGAGCTGGAAAACGTTGCTGGGGAGAGGGACGTCTTGAGCACCCTGCTAAGCCTGCTGCCTCCGTGACCCGGCCCCAGATAAGCGGTAGACAATAGATGGACTCTCATGCGCGTAGCAGTGCCCTACTGCAGATATTATTGCATAACACTGAGATACTAGAAGGGCACCCGGAGAGCGCAGAACTTCGCCAAGGCCAGATTCCCAACTCGCAATGTTAACGAAAGTGAACAATCTTCCTTGGCTCTACACCCGTCCACCAAGTTTCATGAAAATCGGGTCAGTAGTTTTTCCATAATCCTGCTGACAAACAGACACACAAACCAAAATGAAACCATAACCTCCTTGGCAGAGGTAATAATATAAATATTATTGCAGAAAGATTCTCTGATGGAGCTCAGGACTCAGCTGAGGATGGCTCAGCTCATGACTTTTGTATTTTTTTATAATAAACTTTGCAGCCTCTAGGGACCACCACCACCACAGAGTTAGAGATGTTTTATTTGGTTTTAACTCTTGTATCCTCTCTATGTCTATTTCTGCAGCTGATCCAGGTCTGTCCCCGGATACCGATGGTCTGGCTGAAGCTCAGAGTGGAGCTGCACCCACAGGTGAAGGTAAGATAAATATTTTATCATTTAGTTTTAATTTTTATGTTGCATATAATGTGTTAAATCCGTACAACACTTCGTCACCTCTTCCTTCACACAAGAATGCAATTGAAAACGTATATACGGGGGTCATGGAAACTCTCTGATTAGCTCTGTATCGCCCACTTGAGGACTGAGGAGTGGTTGAAGGGATGAAGGGGATCAAGTACGAGGGGTTGGGAGCGCATGCTGAGTTTGTTCACCAGGGTCGCACATTTGTGTTGGTTGTGCCACACGCTGAGATTTGCGTTGCACATGCACGGACCATGTTTGGGGACCAGAAATAACCGCCCACACTGTTCAGTTGTGTGACATTATTTATTCCTTTGGTAAATGGTTGCTGTAGTTATGAATACACTGGATATTGTGACTATTTAGCCATGGTGGCTGCTGCTCAGGTTAACCAGAGGTGAACACTGATGCTCTTCATTTGTGTTTATTAACCTGGCTTTTCATGTTTAACATAGTTTTATCAAGCTGTTAACGGTATAATCTTCAGACACCTCATTAATTACACTTTGTTTGAGAGGTCTGCCCACATGTATATTGGGGTTAAATATGATTTGACTGTAGTGATGTGCAGATCGTGTGCCCCATGGTTACCGATGTAAATTGTACACAGTGTCTGTGAGTTGTCAAACATGTTTA
>CAKALU010061315.1:0-14745 GCA_916700995.1 Hozukius guyotensis
GATATTCAGGGCCCTTCAACGTACATTTGATCTGGGATTTATGTTGCACAAGTCATTTCATTTATTTATTTTACATTAAAATACATGTGCAAAGACCCACCCAAAGACTAGGGGGTGTAAATTACAAGTTTCATCAGGATACGATATTATATTGATTCTTTGGACGATACGATATTTGTTGATATCACAAAGTCTACCAAGATACGATTTCGATTCAATTCAGGTGGCCTGATATGAGATGATATCATATGCCTATTTAAAGCAGCTGTGGGTAGAATTGGAGCAAATATGATAAAAAATGTATTTATTTTTAAAAGAAATTATAAAACGGTCACTATATCCTGACAGTAGTGCATGAGACAGGTAATCTGGAAAAAAATCATGTTCCTCTGTGTCCTCCGGTGCTCCTAATGGCATCTGGAAGAATTCACAGACCGGAGGAAAACAACCAATCAGAGCTAAGCTGGAGCCTGCCGTCTCTGAGCAGCTGTCAATCACTAGTGAACTCCGATCAAACGGTCAAACTAGGCAGCGCTGATCAAATATGAATACTGTTACTGTAATCCCTATTTCTCACCTCGATGATATTGGATCGTTGATCATTGAATCGATATATCAATCCAGATCGATGTATTGTTACACCCCTACCACAGACAGCAAGGAACCCACAGTCACCCTGATTACTTAAATCCCACAGACCCACGCCTCCAGTAGCTGATCATAAACCTGTGAAAACTCAAATGTTTTCAGTTTGCTCCTGCTGTGCTGTGTTGCATCCTTGACCCTCACTGCACAGGAAATCTCATGGAGGCTTTACAAGCGGTCTTGAAGAACCCGCCAATCAATACGAAGAACCAGAACGTCAAGGTGAGTTTGCTGTTCTCGGTCGATAATGGCACGTTCATGTTTTTCTAATGAATCACTTTTTAGGCTTTTACACTGAATGATGACATTTTTAAATGGCATTTGAGAGAAAAGGTTCCTTGGACAGTAGAGACATTGATATGTCTATTATATATCATCCATCCATCCAAAAAGCTTAACAAATGGACAGTTGGAGATGTGGGCAGTGATTCAGAGGTCTTGAACCAGGCTAATAATCAACCCTCCTTTTCTTTTCAGGAGCGTGCTGAGGGTTTGGTGCTGAAGGTGCTCAGCGCCTTCAAGAGCAGCGACATTGAGAAAGGGGTGCAGTCCCTCGACAAGAACGGCGTGGACCTGCTGATGAAATACATCTACAAAGGCTTCGAGAGGCCGTCAGAAAACAGCAGCGCGGTCCTACTGCAGTGGCACGAAAAGGTAAATATTCGCACTTCATTGTTTAACATGAATCATAAAGTGTCAGGGGGAGAGAGAGACGGGGGAATTTTTCCTAAAATCCTTCTAGACAAACTATTGATTTATAGATAAAACCGTGTGACTAGAGGGAGGAGTTGATATTTGAGATGACGAAGATGAGCAAAATTTAAATTAAAACACCTCCAGGACCGTTCAAACGTAAAGTCTGCGACGTTGTTTTCTCGTAAACTAAGTTCACACTACATAACTTTCAAAGTCGTCAGATCGCAGTACTGTTCACACTACACAACTTACTGTCTCGTAATCGTCTTTAAATCGTTGTGGTTTTCACACTACATGACTGACCGGCGACAGGGGGTCACACACTGCAAGATCTTTCGCCGGAAGGAATCCCAGATGAGGTCTCCAAACTACGTTTTGCAACGAAAACACACGAGAAATACACGGTGAATGACGTGATGCCATACGCAAGACACATTGCTGATGTTGCTGTTGGCACATGTTTATTCCTCTAGGTGCAACAACAACTTTGCTCCATGTTGCAAATGCAGCACGTACAGCACAACCTGCGTCTCACGCTCTCATTGGCTGTAGCTCGTGGCCAGAGTCCCCGACAGGTCCAGATATTTAGCATGCTAGATATCTGGAATGGGTCTGCGAGGCATCGGCGAGCGTTGGAGAGCCTCTTGGCTCGCGTCTTCGGACAGTTCACACATGATGCTCGAGCACTGTTGTGCTCCAAAAACTGTCGGGGAGCGGAAAATCAGGGCTAAAGTCGTGTAATGTGAACTGGGTCTTAGATATAGCTAATTTTACTCTAACCTGTCAAAGAAAAGGGATAACTGTTTATAAATGGCGACATATTAATGAATGTTTCTTCAGCATTATGTTTGGGGTCTGTAGTTTGAGCCCATGGCAGGACTGTAAAGGCCAGTTCGAGATGGACTAAAAGTGGCCGCAAGATGCCACAACTCTAGCTGAGCTACCAGAGTTTAACAGAGACTCCGTTTCAGTACTAAAATAAAATAGCCTGACTGTATTTTTCTCCCTGTGTGTCCAGGCTCTGGCAGCTGGAGGAGTGGGCAGCATCGTCAGGGTACTAACAGCGAGGAAGACGGTCTAAAATTGGATCAGTTCTCTCCACATCACTGACGGATACAGGATACTGTTCATGTAATCATAACAGATGGCATAGGGACTAAAAGGAAAAAGCAGACATTTAACCCAATGTGATCCTGCTGCGTTCAAGCTTAGACTAAATAATCTAATCAAATCTGGGTCACATTAGGTTAAAAAAACGTCTTTTTCTTCTTACATCCTCTTCCTGATCACAGCCGACTAAATCATGTTCCTCACAGGGTGCTACAGAGAACTTCATGTGTCTGTGCTGCTTCCTTCATCTACTTCTTCCTTTCTCTCCAGGTCATTCCTACACAGTGTGTGCTCAGTCTGCACACCAGTGGCTCCCAACATAGAGGTGATAAATCTTAGAAAACACGAGGGCTGGGCCCCACGATACGATGTTATCACGATACTTAAGTCACGATACGATCTTATTTTAAACGTTTTGCGATATGCTGAGTATTTTGATAAGATATATTGCGATTTATTACACGGCTTTGTTGAATACTCGATTCTGATTGGTCAATCACGGCGTTCTACAGTCTGTTATTTTTTCATAGCAGACCATTGCTACGGGCGGAGTTCTGATGTCAGACTCTGGAGGACCGTTTTTGTGTCAAATTATTGATTTCTTAAGTAAGTAGCCGTATAATAAGCGGGATAATGTACAGTGAGCCGGTCATTGTTGCGAAATAAATCCCTTCAGGGCGATGCAAGACTGTACATTATCCCTAACTTATTACCGTTTGTCAGTTTTCACTTCTGTTCATCTCAGAGGTCATAGGTCAAGGGACCCCTTTGAAAATGGGCGTGCCAGTTTTTCCTCGCCAAAATTTTGCGCAACTTTGGAGCGTTCTTCCTGACAAGCTAACATGACATGGTTGGTATTAATTCCTTAGGTTGTCTAGTTTCATATGATACCAGCCCGCTACAACCTCTGAAAGACAGAATAGCGGCCTGGCCCGTCGGATTTTTAAGAGGTTAGTTTATATAATAAAAGATCGATACTTGACATCCAGTATTGCCACGCAAAATATCACGATTACTTTGCTATATGGATTTTCTTCCCCCATTCCTAGAAAACACATATTCCTGCTACACATTTATTTTTTGAGACTTTCCTCTAATCTTTCCTTTTTTTTTTCTTGTGAATGACATCATTTTACACCTCTCTTATCGGTCACAAGCCAAAAAAAGGTTGGGAGCCACTGCTGCACACAGACATTACAGTACCTACACACTCATTTGAACAGACACACTCACAGGCATGACTCTTAGCAATGTATCCTCCATTGACTTCCACACAAACACACAGAGGGTTTCAGCTTTGCTTCTCTCAGGAAAACTCTCAGTATTTGTTTTCCATCTCATGAGTAGAGACGACCTGATGGAATAAAAGCTTGATCTCAGTCAGTAAATCCTCTCCCTATAATAATACCATCGGAGCAGTGGGAGGCTCTTGAAAAGCACAGTCACAGATGGAGGGTGGTGGATTTGCTCACGGGGGTCGCCTTTTACCCCGTGGAGCGGGAGAAGGGTGGGGGGGTTGGTGTCATCCATCCTATCCTTTCACGCTGCCCCAGTTAAGGATTATTACCCACGATGCATCTCCACCACCACCACTCTTATTAATCCCATTTTACTGCTCCCTCACATCCCTCATGTCTCTCATGCACCCTCTGCTACTGTGCAGGGCTTTAAATAATGTGGCTCTGCTTCTGTACTTTCAGGAAAATGACAAAGTCACCCTGAGAATCCGTTCTCAGATTTATTTTGGTATTTAACAGAATAATAATCTAGGATTAAACATTTTCCTCTCGGTACTGTTATTGTTTTATAGTAGGGATTTCCGCCTCAAGGCCTAATCCCTACTTAATAAAAAATAAAAAAACACCGCTTAAAAGGTTTGACAATATCCGCGTGCTTGATTTGCAGGAGAGACTAAGATAAGATAATTAATATTTTTCTCTCTCTTATGCGATTTAAAAAAATCTATTGTTTGCATGATCCTACTTTTGAGTATTCTGTCAAGCATTTCATACTTGTCTTTTGTACATGTTATGTGTCTCTTCTGGAGAAACTTAGTGATTTTTTGTATTGAATCTGGGTTTAAATTCATGCTTGTTCGTTTAAACAAAATCCTCCACACACATGGTGTCGTCTGGCAGTCATACTGTTATTACCACATATGCTTTTAATTTCCATACATTTTATAAAATAAGGAAAAACTGGAAATGTAAAAAGTTTTATCTGCCTTATCAGGTGGATTGCGTCTGTTGCCAAATGATTTATTTTGCTTACATTGATGATTTTGTTGCCCTTGTGTGTTAGAGAAGAATTTTTAAGACAAAAGACGTGGAGTTATAACGATAAACAGTATAAATGAACATACAAGCAAAGTGTGTTCAAAAAGTTGAAAATGTTATGTAGACATAGTGATCAGGGGAATTCAGTCCCAGCATAATGTTTTTGTTCCTGCTCATTTCCAATCACACACACAGAGTGGATGTTGCTTTTTCTAAAACACACCTCACAGTTGTGTTTTACTCACGAGTAGTTGCTATTTAGGGTTTTCATGTTTGAATACTGTCATCAGTGATGATGCATCCAGACATTAGATTCCTTTTCTAATGCAGTAAAGTCTAGTTTTACATGAAAACTAGAAGGAGAACGGCCTGATTTCTTCTTCTTCTGCTTCATGTATTTCTAGTCGGAGATGCTCCTCCAGCTGAGGGAGCGTGTACCAGACTGATGTACAAACTGCCTTACTCAATATTCCTTTTTTATGTTTGTGCTTTTTTGACAAAAAATAAATAAAAGGTGTGAATGCTGATCATAACTTTGTCATGACTTTTGATGATGTTTTACATGCACATAGTAAGTATGATGAATACAAGTCAGGGTCTGTATTTTATCACTGCTACAACTGTAATGTTGGGACTTGCAGTGCTTCACTCCTCACACTGTGATGTTGCAGCCTTATACTAAAATCATTTGAATTACATTTTCCCCTCATCAATCTACTCTCAATACTTCATAATGGTTATATTAAATAAATATTATGCAAATTTTCTAAAAATAACAAAACAAATATATTGACATAAGTAGCTGAGTCGGAGGCCCGGATCACTCTAGACCAGCTATTCAATAAAAAGGGTATTTTTCAAACTGGACGCTATTTTCCCTGCTATGTGGATGTGTCTAAGTGACTAATGGGGACAAGAATTTTTTTAATTGGTCCAGTATTGAGGGCTTGTAACCGGCAGCTGCAAAACATATAACATTGCAACCTGGCAGTTGGCTGTGGCTGAGAGGTAGAGCAGGTCGTCCACCAATCGGAAGTTCGGTGGTTCGATCTTCGGCTGCTCCGGGTCACATGTCGATGTGTATTTGAGCAAGACACTTAACCCCAAATTGCTCCCGAAGGCATAGCCATTGGTGTGTGAATGAGTATTTAGATTAGATCCTGATGAGCAAAGATGGCACCTTAGCAGCCTCTGCCATCAGTGTATGAATGGGTGAATGCTGACATGTACTGTAAAGCGCTTTGAGTGGTCAGAAGACTAGAAAAGCGCTATATAAATGCAAGTACATTTACCATTGCGTTCACTAAAAGTGCTTGTTTTTGCCACTGACGGGCTCAGATTTTATTATAAGTGTCTGACAACATTATGGAAAGGACCCTACAGAGAAATAAAATGTTTTTCTTACCTTTCGCTTGATCCGGTCTGTTTTCTATTATGTCCAAGTCCCGCTCAAGGAGAAGTCTCGTTGTGAAATCTGAATATCGGGCAGCAAACAGGTCTCTGTGGCCATTCTTCCTCTGAGGGCAGAGATGGGGTTCCTGTGGGGTCACAGCACCCACAGGAACCAGTCTCCACATACTCCAGCTCAAATAAATACGAGCGGCCATCAAATTCAAACACATCATCCACATTGTGGAAATCATCTAAATATTCAGACATTGAAAATCTTCTAAATAACACTAAGCTACGCTTTCTGTACTCCAACACAACAAACTCTGCCCGGCTGTCACTCGCGTTTCCACCATGGATGTATTCCACTATTCCACCGTTGACTTCCAGCAACACGTCACCTTGCAGTATAACGTCAGACACTGGACAGAAATGACGGTGCCAGCTTGCCAATGTTGACTTGTTGTAGTAGGAGAAGCACAGGTCTTACTAATGAGCTGCGAATGACACTACTGATGGCTCTGCTCCATTCAAATGTTCCAGTGAGAGTGACAGTGAGCCAGCATGCTCACAGCAGGACCCTGAACTCAAAGCAGCTAAATGGAATTCAGCCATCATTAATTGTATTATTTGCACTTGTGCTTCTCCTGCTGTGACAAGTCAAAATGTCTTCTGTGAAAAAGGCCTATGGGATTACAGCCCCTAAACAGCTGCCCTCTACAGTACTCTGGCTCTTGTTCTGTTGCTAGAGCAACAGCTTTGGTCCGAGTTTACTTCCTTTCAGCTACTACAACATCGCAACAGGAAATACAAAAGGGCCCTTTTATAATGTTTATGTTGTCAAGTTTGAAAAGGTCTATTAGTCAGCTAGACACAAAAACACTGCAGAGGCATTTGGTCGCTCTGCTGTAAGGCCCAGATTTGTGGAGTGTTGAGGTGATGGTTGTCCTTCTGGAAATCTCTCTCCCGTCTCCACAAGGGATCTCTGGAGCTCAGCTAGAGTGACCGTCAGGTTCTTGTTCACCTCTCTTATAAAGGCCCGTCTCCCCTGATAGCTCAGTTTGGCCGGGCAGCCAGCTCTAGGAAGAGTCCAGCTTGTTCCAAACGTCCTCCATTTAATAACTCTGGAGGCCACTGTGCTCTCGGGAACCTTCAATGCAGCAGAAATCGTTTTTGTAGCCTGTCTCTGACCTCATGGCTTAGTTTTTGCTCTGATGTGCATTGTCAGCTGTGAGATCTATTGACAGACATGTGTGTTCCTTTCCAAATCAGCTGAATTGACCACAGGTGGACTCCAATCAAGGTGTAGAAACATCTCAAAGGTGATCAAGAGAAATGGGAGGCACCTGAGCTAAATTTAAAGTGTCATAGTGCAGAGGGTGGGAATATTTGTCAATCTGATATTTCATTAATTTCTTTTTAATCAAATTAATTTAGTTTTTTGTCATTATGGGATATTGAGTGTAGACTTATGAGGGGAAAATGGATTCAAACGATTTTAAAATAAGGCTGCAACATAACAAAATGTGAGAAAGTGAAGAGGTCAGAATACTTTCTAAAAGCACTGTAAGTAAAAGATATAAGTAATACAAAAACAACTTAAGTTTTACTCACAAATTTAAGAATGAGATCCTAAGTGGATGAGACAGATGAGCACATAACTTCTTAGAGGTTTTTTTAGAGTAGACTGTACAAAATATATTTTTTCATGATAAATACGTTGACTGAAGCAAAAAGTATAATTCAGAACAAGGTTGTTTTAAGCCCATTCATATTTGCGTTTGATTTAAACATTTGAAAGGATGTTACAGCAGTTTTCTTTCTCTTTTTTTTGCATTTATCAGGGTTGCAAACCACAAGAATAAAGTTTATATTAATTGTTTTTTGCAATCACCTTCCATACATATTGAATTGTGGAACTAAATTCTCCTCAAGATTTATTTGATGTACGTTGTCTACCAGCTTTTTGTTCCCAATTCAGCCAATTTCCCCATTATTTCATCCCTATCTACACATAAAAATATATTAGATTGTTGTAAATTTAATATGTAAATTGCTACTGGAGATATTAAGACATTCATACAAAAATTACAATTAGAATTTTGTTTTGCAGAAAAAATGTAAGGATTAAAACAAAAAAGTAGTAAGTAAGTAAATTGTGTCTTTTTTTTTACTCCCAGATGTGACATGCTTAATAAGGATCTGTTTTATGTAGTTGTACATACATTATGCTTAATTTCAGTGTATATTCATTTATTACATTTTTATTACAAAACGGATACAAGAAGTACAGTATGGCAATACATTATGAGAAAAAAAACATATGTACAAGTCATAAAAATAAAATACATCTTGGTATCAACTATTGGATGGAGCAGTATATGGCACATTGATGATGTAATCAGTGTAATGATTAGATAGGGTTTCTATTTGATGCATTCACGTGTATGATAGGCCGCTACCTGAGGATGTACAATATGTGACAGTCAAGTTTTCTATCGCCAAAAAGATCACCGTATCTGAACAGTCACAAATCCACTTAAGTGACTGTGAGGGCTAAACAAAGGTGGGAACTGCCCATTTTTTCTCGTTCAAGCACTTCCCAATAAGTTAATAATAGGTAGATGTAAATAAAAGGCTAGCTGAGAGGCCTACTTTCTGAGCCAGCGGTGGACGCTTCGGCTTTGAGGAGCAAAATCTTGTTGGTATCATAAATAAATCTGAAGGGGCAGGGGAAAATAATAAGGCAAAATATTAAACATGTCACTGAAAAAGTCCTGACAGGCCGAGGTGAGGATTCCAGGGATTAGAGCCAATAAATAGCCAGTTTCATCCGAGCCTCCTGTTCAGCTACAGCGGCCTGTATTGTATCCACTTTAAATCTACCGGTCTTCAGGGCTGTATGCACTCACTGGCCTCTCTCACTGAACACAATGTCTTTTTTCAGTTTGTTTACCGATGTGGCTGCTTTTCCAAAAACCACTCACTCATTTAGGACGCAATCCATCACCGCACCTCTGCCTTAGCGTCATTTAAAGTGCTCTCAGTAGGGGTAGGCAGAGACGGCGATGTAGACGATGAAGGTCGTCTGGTACTCGATGCCTCCGCCTTCGTTGTAGGAGAGGGCGCGGACCTTCATGCGGAACGTGTGGGGCTCTCGTAGCGGCCGTGTGGTGAACAGCACTCCCTTCAGGTTCTCGTCTCGCAGGGCGAAAGGTAACGTGACGTCCTCGTCCACCACCTGGAAGCTGGTCCTGGGGTGCATCACTCCGTCCTGCGTGTAGGCCACCAGTCTGATGAGGTCCTGGTTGGCTGCGATGCCAAAGGGCAGAGACAGCAGCTTGTACTCCAGGGCGTAAGGGCTCAGTGCACACTCCAGGTCATTTGGTGGGCAGTTCTTCAGGCAAAATCTAGACACAACATCAGACAGCAGATTTCAGTTGAGTACACTGTGAGCACCATTTGTCTCAAAACTTCTGCAAAGAAAAGCGAAACTATCTGCGTTATATGGTACCGCAATGGCTACGTGAAGAATGTTTCATATTTTTGTGAAGTTGATTCAGTTGGTTGCAATCTGCAGCCTCACCGCTAGATGCCACTAGGGATGTCACAAGAACCGATCCTTCGATACCAAAATGTTGAAAATGTGACGGCACACCGTAGGTACCGTCAGGGCTCGAGACTAACGGCGTCCTGTCGTCCCGTTAAAATGTGTTTGGGACGCAGTAAACTTACTATCGACGTGTTCAGGGGACGCATCCTATTTTTTTCTCTGATATTGCTACATTGCTAACAACAAAATCTGTTTTGAAATCGGCAGGACGAGAGCTTGTTAACGTTGCTGCTTATCGGCTGCTAACAGCTAACGTTAACTAGCTCTCGTCCTGGAGATTTCAACACAGGAGGTGCCATTGATTTACATTATGATGTGTTCAGGCTATCTATTCGGTAAAATTGAGAAGTGGGCGAAGGTAAATTCTAACGTCATCATGATGTGTTCAAATGTAATCTCGTAAAATGTAGTTTTTTGGTGGGAAACTTGAATAAATCCAGCTGTTTGAAGGAGATGTCTTCACAGCAATATAAAATAGATAATAGAGAGGGAATTATGACCTGTTGAACTTCCTAACAAAAACCAGTATGCAAACGGTCATAAAGTGTAGAGTGGATGTTGAAGTACATGGGATTTATTGTTTTACTTTTGTGGATTAATCCTAATATTCCTGTGAAGGTTTACCCTGTGGCTGGTTCCCTCTTGTAGTTCGGTGGACAGGGTGTGTCAATACACTGGTAACTTCCTCTCATGTTAAAGCACATCTGGTTCGCTCCACACTGGATGTTCAGCTCCAGGCACTCGTCTATATCTGTAGATACGGCAAACAGCTTATTATCATTACAGTACATCAGCTTACCATTATTACAGTACATCAGCTTGACATTATTTCAGTAGACTATAATAAAATGAAATGATGGTGATGGAAGGAAGCAGGGAATAGCTGGTGGTTCTCACCTTGACATGTCTTGCCATTGGCCATGAGGCGGTAACCAGCAGGACAGAAACACCTGTGGCTCCCCGCTGTGTTCATACATTCATGCTGACAGACATCCCTCACCTCACACTCATTGATGTCTGTTGGTGACACACACACACACACACACACACACACACACACGCAAACATCCACAGAATGATCAGAGAACATAAATGATGCATTAAGACACATTTTTAAAGCTCACAGTCCCATATTCACAGCAAAACCCACAAGCAGCAAAGCAAAGAGAACAACTTTCATCCTCTCCCTCATCTCAACCCTGCCTGTCCTCCATTGTTACCTAAGCAGACGCCACCCCTGGGCTCAAACCCCTGCTGACAAGCGAGGAAGCCCTGCTGAGAGGAACGTATGCGAGTCTCTCTGCGGCTCCGGCTCCTGTTGCGCTCCCTTGTGCTGGCTGCGTGGGAGTGGTAGCTCTGAGAGGCCAAGTTGTGGTACAGTCGCTGGTAGGAGTTGCGCTCAGGAGAGGACTGTGATGTCCGGTAGCCGAACGAGTAACTCTCATAGCTGGGCAGACGCTCCAGACCAGCGCAGGATTTGCCATCCCCCAGCAGGTGGCGCCCCGGCGGGCAGGTGCACTTGAAGCTGCCGGGCGTGTTGATGCACTGGTGGGCACAGGGCTGTGGAAGCTGCTCACACTCATTTATGTCTGCCCTCAGCACAAAGAAAGACCAGCAGCAGGAAAAAACAAGAGGACGGAGTGACAGAAACGAAGGAGACAAAGGTGCAAAAAGAATATAGAAGTAAAAGGTGATATTCAGAGGGATGAAAAGAGCAAATTAGGCAGCGCAGGCCATGAAAATAGAGGAGGGAGATGAGAATGAGGGGGGAAAAAAGGGTATATGTCAATTACCCCACTGTACAACAATACATTTCCATGTCCCTAAGACAGAAATGTATTGAGATTATAAATACATTTGTATAATTTGAATGAGAGACTATCTCCTCTCCTCTCATATCAAATAAAAGTAATGCTTTGAAGATCATGACTTCAAATTCTGAATCTAGTTAACGTTTTATCTGAGGAAATTATATCAAATATATTTCACATTTGATATCAGGTACGAAATCCAATTCATGCCAGATGAATGTTTCACAAAGACAGACATCAGCGTACGATGTTAATGAGGTCACGAGGGGGAACAGTGAATGTATGCCATTACAAAGCAACTCCAGGAAATAGCCAGATCCAAACATAGAGGTAACAGTTTGAAAAGACAGGATTGTAAGAGAGTGAAAGGAAACAGAGTGACAGACAGAGCTGTGAGGTCATGGTGCTGGTCTTTCTATGGTTGACATGTCAAAGGAGGAGACTTTTATTTGCAGTTTCCCTTCCTCTCTAGTCCTTTCCTACCCTGTCTCTTACTCCTATCTGACAGTGTAGGTGAGAAGACATAACATCAACGTAGAGCTTTAGAGGACCTGATACTATGCATAAAATCTTTGCAGGGTCTTTATGTTATGAGTTAGTCAGCAGTTTTAATTGCAGCATTTTAGAGATGTAAGCAAGCACTGGCAGGATGTGGTGTCTGAGCTACGTTGCAGATGACAGCAGAGTTATTTTAGATTTTCAACAGGAGTGAGTCACTGACACAAGGAGAGAAGAAGTATGCTGGCAGAAGCGAGCAAGCTGATGGGAAGTGCAGTGCAAAAGAGTTTCACACTTTTTAATTGCTTAAAGGGTTAGATTGGGTGTTTTGAAGTGGGGTTGTATGAGGTACGTATCCATAGTCAGTGTATTACAGACAGTAGATGACGGTCGGCACGCCCCAAGTTTGGAGAGGCAGACAGGAGCCCCCTAAAAGAAAGGCTCACCTAAAAAAATCAATATTAGTTTAAGTGTACACTATATTTAGAATATTTCAACACTTTATCTTGTCATCTGACAGCCCTTTCCGACGGGGAACTGAAGCTGTTGTATCCATCTATGCTCTCGCCAAAGCCACCAGACTCCATTGAAAAAAACTGTAATCTTACCTCGCAGAACACGGTAGTTGCTGGTCTACCGTAACATTAATGTTTTTTTCAATGGAGTCTGGTTGCTTCGGCGAGAGCATAGGTAACGGCTTCAGTTCCCTGTTGGAAACATTATATAGCTGTCTCACTTCAAGGTAAACCGGTGAAAATATTCTAAATATAGCTTACAGTTGAACAGATACAGATTTTTAGGTGGGTCTTTCTTTTAGGTGGCTAAAATAAATTTTGCTGCCGGCCCCGTCCACAGCAGTACATTGCTTTGCTTCCGTGCGGTAACTCTTCTCTGTTTCTCAAAACCGGGGGCGTGCTGACTGTCATCTACTGTAGGAAATACACTGACTATGGATAAGTACCTCATACAACCCCACTTCAAAATAGCCAAACCATCCCTTTAACATGCTGTATGTTTTGGCAAACATCATCAGCTAAACAGAATCACACACTAGCAAGTGGAAGTATCACCTGCCTGATCACTGCAAATGAAAAATAAAATATTGGATTTATGTTTTCTTTTGTTTATAAGAGACATAAAGGATGTACGTACCGAGACAGGGCCGTCCCACTCCCTGAGATCTGTAGCCACGTGGACAGGTGCAGTGGTAGCTGCCTCTGGTGTTCTCACAGATCTGATTGTATCTGCATTGATGAGTGCCATCTCTGCACTCATCGATGTCTACAGCACAAAGGATACAGAAGTAAATCATAATCCCTCCCCGTCTGTACTTTATTAAAATTTGTACTTCAGCGAATTCTCTCTGGCTTAACAAGGAATACTGTATGTTGGTGAATACTCACCTACACATGTCCCATTGCCACCTTTAGTCATACCATTGGGGCACAGGTCAATACAGGTGTAACCACCTCGTGTGTTTTTACACTGCTGATCTGATCGACAAACCCTCTGTCTGCATTCGTTTATATCTGGGGTGATCACAGAGAGAAGAGGTCAATTACAGAACAAGTTTCTTCAAGGAAAATGATGTGACTGAAACTAAAAAAGCCAGAAATAGTAACGTTCTATTATGAATAATCTAGATAAAGCACTATACGGAGAGGTGTAGCTGTCTCACCTATACAGCGTCGGTTCCTGAGGTGAAAGCCCGGCTGGCAGGCGCATCGGTAGCTGCCAATTGTGTTCAGACAGTGCTGATTGCACGGATTGGATTCCTGGCACTCGTTCACATCTGAGCAACAAAAACAACAAACACTTGTAAAACGTTTCACACCAGCAACACTCACAACAAAATGATCAGTTGATTAATAAAACTTGTTGATGTACCCGTGCAGCTGAGACCATCAGCCGTTCTCCTGAAGCCGCGCCCACAGCGCATGACACATCGGTAGGAGCCAATAGTGTTCTCACAGTCCTGTCCATCGTGGCATACGTTCCCATCCAGTGAACACTCATCGATGTCTACGAGAGCATTAATTGAATTAAACAATGACCTGTCTGTGTAATAATAATAATGCTGAGAGTACTGATTCAGAAGTGAGTTATACCGTGACAGGTCCTGCCGTCAGCGGAGATGGTGAGGCCTCGGGGACACGAGCAGTAGTAGGTGCCCATGGCGTTGTGGCAGGCGTGAGAACAGGGGTTCCTGGCCTCACACTCATTCTCATCTGCAGCACATACATGATACATAAACAACAATAATGCAACATCAGAACAGATTTAAGCATTAAATCAGAAAGTTCTGCTTGGATAAGCTGTTAAATCATTTAAAGGTGCTTTTAAATCCACTATGTGTCTATAAAATAGGGTTGGGTGATAAGTCAAATTTTTCCAACCAGTCTCCGTCAGCCCAACAACTGGCGATTGCCAATATATTTGCAAAGGTGTGTGTGTGTGTTGCGGCGTGGCGTGCACCAAAAACGTTGTGATTAGTCTTTCCAACAATCACCAACTCTGGTTTGGTCAAAATAAACCCTTATTTCACAGAGTAAGATGTGAAAATATGCTGTTTTCCTCGCTGTATCTCTCTATCACCGGCTAAGCAGCTCTCTCATCGGAGGCAGACGATTAAATTAGAAAAATAAAACGGCAAACATCGCCCAAAAACTAGCCCCCCAAAAAACAACCATGTACTCAGCCAATCGCA
>CAKALU010061316.1:0-15657 GCA_916700995.1 Hozukius guyotensis
AACAAAAGTAGACTTGGCAGTTTGGAGAAGTGCTCTGGTGATTTCAGGCGACCTCTAGAGGGAGACGAAGGTGGGACGGGGGGGCCACATCTCAAATGTACCTGTTTATTTGGATGAGGAGGAGGTGGTGAGGGGGGGGGGGTATTTTTTCTTGTTTTGTAATTTGTCACTCCACTAAAAATGTACATGGGAATTACAAGCAAACTAGTCAATAGAAAACACCCTTTGGCCATATTTTGAGGAGTCCGCTACATAGTGCGCTACAAGTGTACACGCGACATATGAAACACCACTAAGCCCCCATGTACATTGTTTAGCCTACTACAGAAAACATTTTTTGTAACGTGTTGTTTTATACTTTTTTTTTTTTTTACATTTATCCTTTTTTTTCCTGTGACAAAAACAAGTGTAGGGAAAGGCTTCTATCTCCATAATGTTCACTAAAAACTGTGAAAAGTATTAGACTGATGTTTGAATATCAAACAACAGGAACCCATTTAATATCTTTATTCTGCTTTGAGGTTCTGCTTGTTAATGCCAGAGAGGAGCTGTGGGTGTAGGAGGGTCAGGGGGGTGGGGGGGAGACCTCAGCCTGTCAGTCATTCATCGGTGGGCGGTGGAGGTGGAGGTGGAGGAGGAGGAGGCCTTGTGTTTGGCGCCGCCGTCGTCGTCACCGCCACAAGGCAGCTCCATGTCGTCCGAATCCAGCCGTCCGTAGGGTGCCGCTCGGCATCCCGAGATGCTGCGCATTCTGGGCCTGATGTGGTCGCTCTCTGGCTCCGGCTCCGGGGCCGGGTCCTCTGGCAGCGGGAAACAGCGGCGTTCAAACGGCGCTACCGTCTGCAAACGGGAGTGGATAAACAGGTCAAATAGTTAACTAACAGTAGTGGATAAATAGTTGAAACAGTTAACTAACAGTAGTGGATAAATAGTTGAAATAGTTAACTAATAGTTAACTAACAGTAGTGGATAAATAGTTGAAATAGTTAACTAACAGTAGTGGATAAACAGATGAAATAGTTAACAGCTGACGGTCCGAGTGCGTACCCTCTCTTCGAAGGTGAAGTCCGGCGTGGAGCACCTGGTGTCCTCGCTGGACAGCAGCCGATGGGAGTCCCTGGAGCAGGGTGTGTGTGGGTTGGAGGTGGTGTCGGGGCTGGCTGGACTCATGGGCGACGGCACGTAGCTGTAGTCGTGGAGCATGGGGCAGTGACCCGGGTCTGGGGACGCCGGCTGAGGGGTGGGAGGGTTGGTCCCGCACAGCAGCGGCGTGGTGCGCCCGTCCACAGATTTATACGACCTGAGGGACGAGACACAGATGATGTCACACCTATAGTCTACGACCACAGACTAGTACGTCACTGTGATGGTGACGGTGATGGTACTGACCTGCTGCCCCTCCTCTTAGCGGGAGCCAGAGCCATCCAAGTCCAGCGGGAACGCTCCTGGTCCTCGTGGGGCTGATGGAGCTGAGTGAAGGCTGCGTCTGTCAGGTCCTCCACCTACAGACACACAAAACACCATCAGGACCCGGAAGACTGCTGACCTCACGCAACAAGTCAAACAGTCTTATTAATCAATCCACAGGAAATTAAGTGCCACCATCTTGATGACAGATTTATCATTTAAAGTCAAAATGAAGGGGGACACATTTTTATTTTTTGAATTTCTTGACATACTATATATTTTTTTTTTTTTATTTAATTTTTTTTTTTTAAATTTGACATACTATGACTTTTTTTTTCACTTTTATGAGATAATATACTATGACTTTTTTTTTAATTATTTTTTGACATACTATATTATGACTTATTTTTTTGACATACTATATGACTTTTTTATTATTATTTTTTTTACATACCTTTTATTTTTTTACATTATATATGACTTTTATTATTTTTTTTGACATACTATGACTTTTTTTTGACATACAAAACTATGACTTTGTTCTTTACTTTTTTTTTACATACTATATAACTTTTTTATTATTTTTTTTACATACTATACTTTGACTTTTTTATTTTTTGACATACTATTCTATGATTTTTTTAATTATTTTTTGACATACTATATGACTTTTATTTATTTTTGACATACTATAATATGACTTTTATTTATTTGACATAATATACTATGACTTATTTTTATGACATTTTTATAAAATCTTTTATGACTTTATGGCATAGCTCAGGAGTTAGAGCGGTCCTCTAGAAATCAGAAGGTTCCTGGTTCATTTACATTGCAGACTATTTCACGGCTGCCATCTGCAGCATTCTTGGTCAATACTGGACTAATTAAAAAAAAATAATTGTTATCCCCATTAGTCTCTTAGACACACAAACACGGGGGGGAAAATGCCACAGTTGCCCTTTGAGGAATTTTATTTTTTTAATTATTAAATCAAAAAATGATCAGTCTATTTTCTGATTAAAGACGGGTTGCATCTTATGATTCTATTCAATCAGTGAACTTCTTCCACTATAGAGATTTAACCTTGGAAGTGTTGCAGATTTGACCACCAGGTGTCACTGTTTGCTCACTGCCATACCGTATAAATGTTTTAAATTTTAAAAAGCACAAGTGATAGTGTATTTTTGTGTAATAAATAGTGATTAAATCCATATATCTCAGAAAGCATCTGCACATTTTAAAATGGAACAAGTGAACAGACGTGTGGATCCTAATGAACCTGATAAGTAAATATCATCTACGCTTACCTCCCGTTCGTCCTCCTCTTCGGTTATGGACTGAGAGAAGATATCCACGGATCGCCACCTGAGCAAACAGAAACAGAAAGGTTGAGGACTGGAAAGCAGCAGTCAGAGGGAATATAAACGGACTGGAGAGGGAAACCGACCGGACGAGGTTTAGTGTGTCGCAGTAAACAGGCCGCAGGACAAACATCATGCAGGTATTTACCTGGGTGTGAGAATCTCTTTGTACTGCAGCTTCTCCACCCGGGTGGTGGCCGCCACAGACATGGGGATCACGATGTTGTTGATGTCAAACGAGCTTTCGCCTCGCCTCCTCTTGATGGGCTGCTGCCGGGGCACAAAGGTAGGACGATTGAGTACGGACGTATGACCTCACATCAGCATTTATGTGACACAGTTTCAACAATGAAATCATCATTACTCATTATTAGAATTTATCTGTCAATCTCCGACACAGATTTCATGTTCAAATATCAAAGTTTCCTCTTCTAATGCTGGATGATTGAACGAACATCTGGATGTTTTATACTTGATGGGATGGAGATGAACCCATTTACCGTGTCATGTCATGAACATGTTATTGCAGAGTACATTTGTGTCCTCATCACCCACCTATTAGACCTCATGTTAGACAGGTTTTCATGTTGTAGTGTCACTAGGGGGGGGGGGGGATTTCACAAATAATGACGACTCATTTTGTTTCCTGACACCTTTTTCTTCTTCAGTAACCGCAAAAGAACAAAACCACCAAGAAAATAAAGTTTCAGTTCCGTTTGTCCTAACCGCTCGTTGCTCACTCGCTTCATCATCATTACCCTGCATGTCAACGGTTCCTTTATAATATGAGGCTGGATCTATTTATAAGTAGGGCCGTCAAAGTTAACATGATAATAACACAAATTTGCTAATTTCTTTTACGCATAAATGCAACATGTGATTTTTAAGTTGTAGCGGCTCAGTTTTAAAGCTAGAGTGAAGATACTGGTATCATATGAAACTAGAAAACCTGATGAATCCATCGGTACCAACCGTGTCATGTTAGCTTGTGGTGAAGGAGGTTAAATAACGCTCCAAACTTACGCTAAATTTTGGCGAGGAAAAACTATCATGGCCATTTTCAAAGGGGTCCCTTGACCTCTGACCTCCAGATATGTGAATGTGACGTGTGGGCCTTAAAGTGCCACAGGGAACTCTGTTGGAGGCGTGTTTTTGTTTCTCTGTCTCCCTTCTGACCTACTTTTTTTTCAGGAGGAGGGATTGATTAAGGGAGGGATGAAAAAGAGTGGAGTGCCGGTGCGTAGAGGCGCACACTCTCTGGCACTCAGCACCTGGTCGGGAGACTCCGGTCTCTATTGTTTCGTTGTTTTGATCTAAGATGACTTTTTTTTCCAGCATTTAGTTTGTGACTTTGTTTTTGGGCTGGAGATCTCCGGTAGTTAAGTTTTCGTGCTTTTGGTTTAAGTTAGACACTTTTGAGTTTAGAGGGATGAGCTGGGTGCGACGGCTCGCTGGGTGGCTGGCCTGCTGTGTGGCTGGCCCGCTGTGTGGCTGGCCCGCTGTGTGGCTGGCTCTTCCCCTTCTTATGTATATTTTTGATAGTTACTTTTGTCTTGATTTAAAATTAATTGATTGTATTATTTTAACACAACCATCTCTTTTATGTGCTTCAGTCTCTCCAGAGCCGTTGGTTGTTTGAAAGGCCGTAACAGTGAATGAAAATGGGTTCTATGGGTCAATAGTCATAGTCAAGTCAGCACACTGACACACTGACAGCTGTTGTTGCCTGTTGGGCTGCAGTTTGCCATGTTATGATTTGAGCATATTGTTTTATGCTAAATGCATCCTGGTACATGAAGGCGCTGCCGGCACGGCAACACGAGCAGGACAACCCATAACACTGATGAATTTATTGCTTCCATCGACTACATTTACCATCAACACTAAGACAACTACATAAAAGGTGGTGAATTTTCCCTTTAACACAATCAATCATACTCTGACATGTGAAAACACCAGATTTCCACAGTTAAAGAAATTTGCAGTTTGCAGTTTGGTCATTTTGAGACAAGTTGGTAAAACTGGCTGACAACAATCAGGTTGATTTGAATAACCGACACATAAAGAAGTCCCAGGTCATTATCAGATAATGACACAAGCAAAGACAAAGTGAGACGTGGTCCAGTGTTTCCTTACCGGTGTGCTCTGGATGCCCTGGCCCAGTGGCGTGGAGTTCTCTGAAGACGTGGACAGCTGGCGTGTGAGGGGGCTGTGGAGGGACGAGTGCATGTTGGCCAGAGTCGGGCAGGGGCTGCTCGAGTCCAGGAACAGTTTAGGGGACGCTGGAGGACGTGACACAGACACATTTTAGTCTCCTTTGAGCCATGACCAACTGTTTTAGTGAGATACCTTCATTATCACAACGATAGACCACCCGGTCTTTGACCGGGGCTTCAATCATTAAAGACTCACTGTCGGTCCTCTCCAGCGAGTGCTCTCTTAATCTCTTGCGGCTGTAGTTCTTGTCGTAGGGCCCTAAGGGAGTGGAGAGACCCTGCAGCCGCTCGGTCTTGCACACGGCCTGGCCCTCGAGCCTGGCCGCGTTCAGAGCAGCACTGCTGCCGCTGCCGCCGCCGCCGCCGCCCACACTGCTGTCCACCGTCCTCGGCTTCTCAGCACGGTTCTTATAGTGGCCTAGTCCTGCAACACCAGCAACCGGTCACACATCACCATTAGACGGGGAGGTTTCAGAGCACATGTTTTGAATTGAAATAGTTTTAAAAGGACATCCATTGAGTGTCTGCAGCCCCCAGATTCATGAGAGTCACTACACAAGTCTCCCACAAAATGACGTTCCGATACAACTAAACGGATTTTCTCCGGGATTACGGTTGCAGTTTTTAACAGTTTTAAACACGTGATTGATGTTGGAAATGGAAACAAAACAAAAACACAACAAAACTACTTAAAGGGACTATTTGTAACTTTCAGAAATGCTTGTTAACAGCGACACCTGTGGCCGTGAAATCAACGAAAGTCAGCGTCGGGCTCGTGCTTGTGCTCGCTCTACATAGACATGAACGAGCATCGCTCAACACAGTGAGGCGACACACGTCAGCTAAAACCACAATATCACTCTATATTTCAGCTGCTTGGCAGTAATGTTAGCTGACCAGACGAAGGTCTCTCCATGAATCACTGCTGATACTGTGTTTGCTTCTCCTGCCTCAGCGCAGGCTGAAGCAGCGGGGCTCCGCAGGGTGTCTTCCTGCTTCACTCCCGACCGCAGCCGGAGGGAACAGGGAGACACCGGAGTTTTGGTCGGAGACGATAACGTTTCTCTCTGAAGAGCCCCGTCACTTCACAAGACACGGGAAACCTCTGTTGGTCTGGAGGAGCTGCAGCATTTATTTCTGCCCAAACGTCCACTGAACATTCACTAGATATTCTCAGAGCTAAACTAACTCTTCTGCAGTGTGTAGTGAGCGCGCGTTCACGTCTAGAGGTGGAGCGAGCTGAGCGAGAACGCGCGCTCTGTCTGAGTGAAGGAAAGCAGGCAGAGGAGACGAGACAGCGGCCACATGTGAGCGCGCATGTGTCCCGACCCACTACATTTATACGCTTAGTAAGTTACAAACAGTCCCTTTAATTAGGTTTAATAAAAAAACATCATGGTTTGGTTTAAAATGACATTGAAACATAACAAAACCAAAATGCAACAGCACTTGTTGGTTAGTTTTAGGCAACAAAACTACCTGGTTAGGCTTAGTAAAAAAACAACACATGATGGTTTGACTTAAAGTTACTTAACAAAACAAAACAAAACAAAACGCAAGATATGACTACGTTTCACACGGGACATGAACAGCGGTCCTCTGGGAGGTTCCCACTCTTTCAACGTTCTGTAATGTCATCGTAATGTCATCCAACCTGCGTGTGCTACCATGTGACGTGACGTGACCTAGAAAATACTCTCGTCCATAAACTAATATTTGACTTAGTCCTGTCAGATGGGAATGTTTTCCATTACGTGGCGCTCTGATAGACGGCCTGAAGGAAAATGTTTTACATTTTATGTGTTTTCAAATGACTGGAAAATGTGTCAACTGTTTTCCAGGACGCGTGGGAACTCTGGGCTAACACGAGAACACACTCACTAAACAGGAAACCTGCAGTAAAAACCTCAACTGAGACGCATCATTCTTCACATTCGATACCAGATGGGATATCGGTGACAATGATCTATTCAATTCATATCTATGTTTATATACTAAATACATTATATACTGGAAATTTAATTCAAGTTTTGACCACTTTGTTGCTGCGTTAAAAAGATTTACACTTGAATTGTAATTCCTTTACCAAGTTGCTGGTGTACGATTTATTATTTTAATAATAAAGAACAATTTATTAAATTAATATCTATGTATTGATTGGTCACATTTTGTTTTACAAAGTGAGAAAAGCGATGTTTAAGTCAAGCCTGATGTTGTCTTACACATAAAAGAATGATCCCAGTCACTTCCACACAGTGAGGCATACAGCTTATTAATGAAACGCTGGTATTGGATCGGTACTCGGTGTCGGCCGATACCCAAAGCCCAGGTATCGCTATCTGGACAGACAACGTCGGATCGGTGCATCCCGACAAAGAATGCTCCTAAAACCTGAATATTATCGGCATATCCCTTCATGTCTTAATCAGAAAATGCACAGGCCTAATTCAGAATATCCAAACTGAATATGTTGTTTACATGACCCGTATTCCATTGTGCATAATAGTGGTATATTAGTGTGCATGTAAACATCGTCAGTCTGCAGTAAAAGTCTGTGTCTCAGCAGCATTTTGTACTTACTGACTGCCATAAGTGAGTTGGTGAACTTGTGCTTCTCTTTGGACGAGGACAGCTTGTGTTTGAGCGAGAGCTTCTTCAGTGGTTTGCTCCTCTCCAGTGACTTGCTCTGCCACTGGCTCTTCATCACCTGCTGCAGACGTAGGCCTATACAAACGTCTGAGGGAAGTAAACAAAGGAGGGGGGGGTTCAAGTCTTTAAACACTGAAGGAGGAGGAAGATTTCAACAGTATGCAACCAAAGTGTGCAGTGGATACTTCAGATCTGCCATCTGTAGTCTCAAACATTAGCGATTCACAGAGGCATGCAAAATTTAGATTCAGCCAAAGGCAATCTAGTACATGAGCGCATGCCAAACCCACTGTTGTGTTGCGGTTGTAAATAGAAATTCCTTAATGATTACAAAGAAGCCTTGATTTGTGTGACGAGAAGACAATGTTCTTACGGAGGATATGATTGCCATCTTGAATGGTAAAAGGAGCAACACTTATTGAGGGGAATGTGACACCCATTACAGACTTTCACTCAATCTAGACAATCATTTGTAAGAACTTCCTCTCTGCAGGCCGCTCCCTGTTTGTCTTCCCCTCTAGATGTAAAGTAGGAAATGACGGCGTAAACTCCTCAGAGCGAGGAGAGCCGGCACTGACCGTCAGGGAAGGAGAGGATGGGGTGGACGCCAAGATCCAGTCTCGACAGGCGCTCCAGGGTGGGCTGCTCGTACTGAGGGTCCTCTCTGGGGGTGGGCCAGCCACCACACATCACACAGCTGGGGTTCACCCTGCAGTTACACTGGATACAGCTGCTTCTCTGGGACTGATGGGACACAAAATCACAATCCAACGTTAACTAGAAAAAGTACATATCACTCAGCAGAAGAACACATTTTCTATAATTTAATGCACCACAGGATTCAAAATGAGTCACTAAAGAAAACACATTTCCCTTTTTTGAAGCGTCATAGTGACACAGAAAAGGTTCTAATATTAGTTCTACTTGGTGCTGAATGGCAGACTAGTTTAAAAAACACAAGCAACAATACAGGCAGAAGTGTACTTCCTGTCCTGAAACTATAAATTACAGTATAACAGCGGAAAAATGGGATTACATAGAGCACGACTAACTGCTGTTTAAAGTGGCACTAGGAAATCAAAGACTTAATGTCGCAGTGAAACGGAGGTTAGAGCGTCTTTAGCTTCTATACTGTGACGTATTTCACAGTGAAACGGAGGTTAGAGCGTCTTTAGCTTCTATACTGTGACGTATTTCACAGTGAAACGGAGGTTAGAGCGTCTTTAGCTTCTATACTGTGACGTATTTCACAGTGAAACGGGAGGTTAGAGCGTCTTTAGCTTCTATACTGTGACGTATTTCACAGTGAAACGGAGGTTAGAGCGTCTTTAGCTTCTATACTGTGACGTATTTCACAGTGAAACGGAGGTTAGAGCGTCTTTAGCTTCTATACCGTGACGTATTTCACAGTGAAACGGAGGTTAGAGCGTCTTTAGCTTCTATACCGTGACGTATTTCACAGTGAAACGGAGGTTAGAGCGGTGTACAGTTACAAGAGCGACTGCTAAAAAGTGGGCGAGCTTAAGAGTTTGGCACTATACATCAGCACATACGGGTACGTTGCAAAAAGTTAAGGCCACGCCCCCTTTTGGGGAAAAGAAAACAGAAGATCTCATAGACTTTAATGCAATCTGACGCATGTTTGGATTGTAATTTTGACAAGTTCGTATGCTTTCATCTCTTGTTATAGAAACGTTTGTTTTATACATGTCTAATAATTATTTTGCCTGAACCTGAGCGTTTATGATGCCTTAATAAATGAAGGTTGATCGATGCCCCTTCAGTCTTCCCTCGTCCAACACAGTGACCAGATGTTGCTTATCCAGACATCTGTACATATCTGATTGAATCCCGTTAGGCTAAGCGTCTGTAAATAACCAACTGGTTGATCTATAGGCTGAGATTTAGTTGGAGACGACAGTCTGATGCTGCTGTAACATTAATGTATGACTGTATTACTCGAGCTAACGTAAGCTGGCCATGCTAGTCACTTACACCAGCATCATTTAGCCGTTTAGCACACTGACAGTGAATATTAACGCATCGTATGTTCCTCAAATGTCAGTGTGAAAGCCTCAGTTAACCCGCTACACAACTGTTCTACATTTTCTCTCCTGTGACGGCGAGTTTCTTTCCCCCAAAAGGGAGCGCAGCCTCGGCGATGACGCCGTGCTAGTCTGGTCTATAGCTTGGACTCATAAAGCCCCTCTAGTATATCTTTTTTAGGACATGGCAGGAGAACAAATCAGAGTTTTGGGATTTATTGTTGGTGCAACCGACGACACAGCAACTCATCAGCATAGCGTTATTACTATTAGCAGTTTGTTTAAAGTAGAAGTTTGGAGACATGTTTCAACTTCTTCTGTTTACTCCGTTACGTCTATGAGGGACATGTTGGCAGTCGAGCCAACACCAAGCAGCGCCCGTTGGCCAGAGCGCTACCGGTTCCGTCACGTCTTTCCCTTTGTCGGCCTGACTTTGGAGGATCTGCACCATAAATGAATCAGACCTCAGCCACATTGTTTTTGGGAAATGAAAACAACGTTTCTGCCTACTGATATCCAAACTCCACATCTCTTCCTGTTTCTCTCTCTCTCCGTGTTGCTTTGCTTTGTAATACGGCCCACAAATGATGAAGTGCGGTTTTATATGACCAGTGTGGCTAGCTGGTCACCCAAAGCCTCATTTGATTAGATGCATTTTTGTAAACGCCCCTGAGTGCCGGATGAGTCATCAAACTGTTTTACAGAAGAGGAAAGACAGGGATTTTATGTAAAACTACATATATTTGTCATAAAACAAGAGAAAAATGAACTGGGAAAATGTATTTTTCATGTCACTGGGTCTTTAAAAACCAGAAACAAACACAAGCAGAAGTAAACTTCCTGTCCTGAAACTATAAATAACAGCAGAAAAAAATGGGATTGCTTGGTGCACTACTAACAGCTGTTCATGTAAGAGTGGCACTGAAAGATTGAAGCACACAGAAGACATTTAACATCAACACATTTTAATGTCCCACAGAACCTCTAAGCCGAAGTGTTGTTGGGGGGGAAAACATGAACAATCAGCCCATGTTTCTATTTTCCACAACTCAAACTTGTGAGGCGTCACAAGGGTTATTTCCCTTCTTTGTTGTTTGTCCTAGTTTTTCATAAATAAGTCAGCCGTCTGCTGTTTACTCTGCTATTAGGTTACAAACCAAGGAGCTAATCAGGGAGTGCAGACTAAAACACACAAGAATAGAAGTCCACTTCATCGCAAACATTCAACATCGTCACACAGACTTCAGTATCAAACCCATTTATACAAACTTATACTGCAGCTTCCATACTGTATATAAGGCCAGATTGACACTCACCTTGCCGTTAAGGTTGGGCACAGTGTTGGGCTGAATGAGCCGCCGTCGTCGACAGCTGACCATCGGTCGCGTACGCGCCGCCACACACGTGCTGTCGTAGGCCGACGGCTGCTGGTGCTTGGTGTCTGCGCACTCTGCCATCCTGTCACAAAGGACAAGCAACAGAACCAAATCAGGTCACAGATCTTTGACCTTCAACATGAGATGCAAATACATTTTGTCTCCGGAGACGCACCGAGTTAATTAAATCTCATCGTTAATTAAATGTATTTGAATAAATCTATTTTTGGTCTTTCTGTTAAAGCGTCAGTTACAATTGAAGATGAAATAGACACTATTAGCATCTAGAAGTGAATTAATATTCAGATATTTAATGCTTAAAATCATCATAACTTTATCTCAGTAGTAACAGGAATTAGGGCTGCAAGTAATGATTATTATTTTCATTGATTAGTCTGCCAATCATTTTCTCCGTATATCAGAAAATAGTGTTTTAATTTTGTTTTATTCAACCAACAGTCAAAAGACATTCAGTTTACCATCATATATAACAAGTATGACTTACTAGTCTCAGTCTAGTCACTAGTCTATAATGACTAGTCTCAGCTTTACAGACTGTTTAGGGACCCCAGTATGCAGAAATATGCAAACACACCATTTTTAGAACAGGCGAACATAACAAAATGACGAAAATAACTGCATGTTTTTAGCCCCAAACTGCATGTGATTATCATAAAGTGGGCATGTCTGTAAAGGGGAGACTCGTGGGTACCCATAGAACCCATTTACATTCACATATCTGGAGGTCAGAGGTCAAGGGACCCCTTTGAAAATGGACATGACAGTTTTTCCTCGCCAAAATTTAGCCCAAATTTGGAGTGTTATTTAACCTCCTTCCCGACAAGCTAGCACGGCACAGTTGGTACCAGTGGATTCCTTAGGCTTTGTAGTTTCACATGATATGTGATATATGTGTGTAAAATGAATTAATCGATAATTACATTACATTTCTGCAGCTCTATCAGCATCTCATAATTCAAAATCCCTAAAAATCCATTATTATCACGATTTCTCAGAAAGCAGATTCCCTTCTGGGAGCCTGAAATGAGATTCTTATTATCAGCTGTACCTGCTGAGGACGCCGTTAACGGGCTGTGCGTTTTGACCTTTCCACGGGCCGGGCTCTGTGTTGGAGATGTGGGCGGCGCCTGTGTGCTCCAGCCGTTCTGAACCAACATCCTGCACGGACAGATAAGACAAAGCCAGTGAGACTCCACCTCGTGTTAACTGACCACCACCAGCAGCAGCTCAGCCAAGCCAGGATATTTAAGGAAACAACATAACAGACAAACTGAATCATCCCCCGTCCTGAGGCCCTGAATTATTCAGTCTGGAGATTTGTGAAGAAGGGCTCGGCTCTCCTAAAAACATCAAGACGCAGATGGCTGGGAGTGCCTTTTCTTCACAAGCTTTCACGCACAAATCAACTTTCATGTTTTTAAATCAAACTTAGCTTATCATACGTCTTATCCTCATAATCAGGAGGTCTCATTTCATTATTTCCACATTTGACAGTTCCTTATTTGTTGTTTTTAAATCAGTACTATGACCCAGCACAGACACAAAATCATACCGTTTAACAAGGTTAAAGTGAAAAGTGACTAATCAGAACACAGCTGTCCACCAGGATTAGAAGCCACGCCTGCACTTTGTACTAGTTTAACAAACATTTGTATAAACCGTTCAAACACATCCAGAGAAACAGGCTCATCCTGTAATGAATTATTTGAATATTAATGTTGTTGTTGAAAGAGCTTATTACTCAAAAAGCTCTTTCGTCTGATTCCCTTTCAGACCCGAGGGACAGATAAAAAAAAACAACAATTTCCTGAGAACATTTCACATTTCATTTCCAGCCCGAAGCTTTGATTGACAAGAACATGTTGAATGTTTCATTGATTATCAGGCGTCTATGAATAAACCTGGAAGTGCAGAGAACAGTCAACAGCTCACATTTACCCACCGATGTAATCACACTGTTAAAGCGCTGGTTTAATCAAATACTTACATATTGAAAACGGATTTATTTAAGTATTATTATAGTTACTGTTCACACTTCAATGGAAGCTTAACTTGAATATTATTCAAACAGCATCCAGATGTTTTTTATGAGAATGTTTGAAGCTTTAAGATTTGTTTTTGGGTGAGCCATTGTTGCAAGAAATTACTGTTTTTTGAGGCTCATTCTTGCTCTTAAAAGGACTATTTGTAAGATTCAGAAATGCTTGTTAACAGCGACACCTGTGGCCTTGAAATCAACGAAAGTCAGCGTCGAGCTCGCGCTTGCTCGCTCTAAATAGACATGAACGAGCATCGCTCAAAACAGTGAGGAGACACACGTCAGCTAAAAGCACAATATCACTCTATATTTCAGCTGCTTGGCAGTAATGTTAGCTGACCAGACGAAGGTCTCTCCATGAACATGATTTAGATCTGATCCTAGTGTTGGCTTTTCCTGCCTCAGCGCAGGCTTCAGCAGCAGGGCTCCTCAACGAGTTACGTTATCGCCTCCCGAACGCAGCCGGCGGCCGAAGATACCGGCACCCGGTCGGTAACGAGACGATAACGTAACTCGTTGAGGAGCCCCGTCACTTCACAAGACACGGGAAACCTCTGTTGGTCTGGAGGAGCTGCAGCAGTTATTTCTGCACAAACGTCCACTGTACATTCACTAGATATTCTCAGAGCTTAACTAACTCTTCTGCAGTGTGGAGTGAGCGCGCGTTCACGTCTAGAGGTGGAGCGAGTACGCGAGAACGTGCGCTCTGTCTGAGTGAAGGAGAGCAGGCAGCGGAGACGAGGCTCCGGCCACACGCGAGCGCGCATATGTCCCGACCCGCTACATTTCTATGCTTAAAAAGTTACAAACAGTCCCTTTAATGTAATTTATTACACATCAACATCAACTGTGAGTTCTTTAAAACAAGCGCTTCTTGTTGTTTTTAAAATCATTACCACGATGTATCACACAACAAAAAAAGACAAGCTAATTCAGTTATTTCTGCCTCGATAATCACAAAACATACACATCACATCCTGGTGAGACTTACTGACTTCAGGCTACATCCACATTAATACGTTTTCATTTTAAAACGCATAACTTTTGCTACGTTTATGCCGAGCGTCCACACTACTCCGGACGTTTGAAACCGCTGCTGACCCCGTTTTAGGGGCAGACACCCACGTTCGCTTCCTGATTGGGTCTTATCAGTCATGACGTATCCTTCCCTGATTCTTCACGCCTCATCATGTGAACCTTTTCCAGAAGAAAACAAACATCTGTTGTTTTTTCCGCCTCGTTGAACGCCTTAAACTTGTGTGTTACTTTCAGTAACCGCTCCACCTCGCTGTCGGTCCAAGCAAAGAAATCTCTGGTCTTATTTTTCACCATTGCTGTTCTTCCTTTGTAGTAATTTCTGCAACTGAACAACCAACCGCGCTGCTTCCTGTTTACACCGGCACGCACATGCCCAGTGTACGTGAACGGTCATGTGATATGGCGTTAAAATGCTGTTTTAAAACGAAAACGTATCAGTGTGGATGTAGCCTCAGATGTAGCACAAAATGCTAAATACGCAATAAGAGATGCTGCATATGAGAGCCAGATTTAAGAACTTGACGAGTCTGCTTAACGGCAGCAGACACCACAAACTAATTTGGTTTAGCCCCAAGAGACATGATGCATTTCTCAAACCACTTCCTACACCCTCTCCCTACCTACTAACGCTCCGTTTGCATTGAGAGTCCGCCATGTTAGGTGCCATCCCAAACCAATAAGCGGGGAGTGGAAGGGAGTTATAAAACCCTCCAACAGCGAGTCTGCATCGATGCCGACTTACTGACCACGTGGTTTTGTATACGTCATGGAATAAGCTCCATGCAACTACCCGTACAAACGTGAACTACTCAAACTAAGATTTAATATTGTCGTACAGACTTTAACAACTTAACGTTACACTGTATTTAGGATCAAATCTACCCTTGTCTGGTCTAGAAAACCGTAGACGTGGTGTTCATTTGATTAAAAAGTGTATATTTGCAAAAACCAAGCAGCTCATAAACATTAAAAACAGGAAGATGTTGCAACCACAGAAGCATCGGAGTAAGGTTTATGTTTTTGTTTCAGTTTCTCTGTATATTGCATATTTTTTCTATTCTTAATACTGTGAACCTTTGCACAACCCCTCCACGTGATGCGAAACCACGGTTACGAAACATTACGACAGTTTCCGTCGGCGAGAGGGAAGTTCATCCCAGAGCTTGCCGCAGTATTTCTACCCTCCAGCTTTAAAGACGGAGCTTCATCCAGCTGCGAGTTTGGCTACAACAGGAGTTCACTCCACCACAGAGTAGGGAGGGTCCGGTTTGGGAAAGGCCCAGAATACGGCAAAGCACAGCTGTATAATAACACAACCCTTAGCTTTCACTCTTTCACTCTTACCTGAGTATTTACAGGCTCTGTCTTCACTTCTGTCCCACCTGCAGGCCCTCCGGTGGGGGAAACTCCTCCCAGCTCCACTGAGCCCTACAGAAGAACAGACCTGAGTGTTATACTTCCACCACAAAGGTTAAAATAAGAAGTATATATATATATATATAT
>CAKALU010061317.1:0-14125 GCA_916700995.1 Hozukius guyotensis
ATCTAAAAAAAGTCTGAAAAAAAAGATCTGAAAAATGTCTGAAAAAAAAGATCTGAAAAATGTCCGAAAAAAAAAGATCTGAAAAATGTCCAAAACAAAAAGTCTGAAAAAAAAAGATCTGAAAAATGTCTGAAAAAAAAGATCTGAAAAATGTCGGACAAAAAAAGATCTAAAAAATGTCCGAAACAAAAAGTCTGAAAAAAAAAGATCTGAAAAATGTCGGACAAAAAGTCTGAAAAAAAAGATCTGAAAAAGTCTGAAAAAAAAGATCTGAAAAAAAAGATCTGACAAAAAAAGATCTGAAAAATGTCCGAAAAAAAAGATCTGAAAAATGTCTGAAAAAAAAGTCAGTTGTGACTTTACATCAGCGCACATCTGAAAGAGTCTGTTGTTGCTGTATAACTTTTATTTGACAAGTTCGACTCTGATGTTTATTTTCTTCTCTGGCACAGCCTCCACAGTCAGGTTGACGTGAGGGGATTAGGCGTTACTTTGTCTTCGTAAAAAAGGAAATCAGAATGAAACCAAAAACAGCGGCGGCGGCGGCACACGTGATAATATCTGGTGCCAGTTTGCCACGCCGGCCTGATCCTCTGTGTGTGTGCGCTGTGAAAACAATCAGCATTGTGGGTGTTTTGTCCCACCCCCCCACCAGGCCCAAACCTGGAGCCCCACAGAAGCGAGTCGAGTGGGAAAAGTTCACAGATTCTACACACATGCATACGCTTATTATACACATGGAGCTCAGCAATGTGCACACGTACGTACAGAGGAGACTGTCGCGCTCCGAGCTGTGAAAATCTTGATAAGTTCACGACAGCGTGAACGGCGGCACGTCTCTGTCTCCTCTGCTGACCCCTCTCTCTCCATCTCCTCCTCCTCTTTTGTTCCCTCCTCATTTCACCTCCCTCACCTCCACCCTCTCTGTCCTCTTCCACTTTATCTCCTCTTATTCTGCTCCTCCACTTGTCCCTGCAGAGTGCACCTGACTGACCCCGTTACGTTGGCAGCTGGGAGGCAGATAGCCAGCACACCCACCGCCGGCCTCGAGTATCGCCCTCTTTATCTGGCCTGCTAGACCAAATAGCTCCTCGCAGTGAACACGGTGAGATAGCAGGTTGCATTCACACGAGCACACCCACATAAATACACACAAACACAAACAGATATATTTACATCATCGTCACCGCTATCTCCCATCATATTGTGCATCCCCGTGCCATCGCCCTGTTTACTTTGTGGCATATCTGTGTCGTGTTCCTGTCTTAGATTAGTTGATGAAGCTTTAGATCAGATGGAGCAGATTATGTTTTTGTTCCCTCCACTGTAACGCAGACGGTAGCTGTTTAAAATGAGCCTACGTGGTTCTGTCATTTATTTATTTATACGCATGCAACAGCTCCAGACGGCGTTTCACTCACTACAAGCTGCTCTGCTGAGTTTAAAAATGCTTTTAAATGTTCAGGAAACGCTGGCCTTCTCAAAAGCTTGCTTGAGGATTTTAGCTTTTGGTGTCTTCAGATGTGGTGGTGTTCACCGTGTTCACCGTGTTTACCGTGTTCACCGTGTTTACAGTGTTTACGGGTTGAGTCCATAGTCCTCATGTCGTATTCAAGGCCTCGTCAGTGGAACGTTTCTGAAAGCTCAGAGTTCACGAGTTGTGACGTGTTTGTTGAAGTTGTCAGAAATGGCGGAGGCCATGGAAGTTCATTTTTCGGTGCATAATAAGTTAATATATTGTAATTTTATAATATGTCTGATGAAAATGTTGATATTTCCAACGGCCTCATCTTTCTCCTCTGTCATTATGTTTTTGGATTTACTGCATTATGTTACCCACTTGCTAGCATGCTAGCTTGTTATCCTCTGTGGCTTCTAGACGCCGACAGTAACGTTAATTTTGCTGTTGCTTAGCAGCCGTGTTCTTCATGACTTAACCACTTGAACACCGAGTATACCGTGTACACGACTTCCCATGTTGTAAACACGAGTTTCATTTGAAGGCAGCAGTTGTGACGTCCGATGGTAAATTAATTGAAAGGTGGCCCTCGTACAAGTACCTGGGTAGATGGATAGACCAGCGGTCAGCAACCTGCGTCTCTTCAGCCCCTCTCCAGTGGCTTCCTGTGGATTTATGAAATAATTAGTGGAAATGAATAACTGTTTTTTTGTTATTTATCATTGTTGTAGGTCTATGGTACGACGGTACGAGTATTAGGGCCGCATTGAGGAGGAAAAAAAATCTGAGATTTCAAGAATAAAGTCATAATGTTAAGAGCATAAAGTCATAGGTTTATGAGAAATAAAGTCATAATATTATAAAGTAGTAGTTTTACGTGTTATTTTCTCGTAAAGTAACGACTTTATTCTCGTTATATTACGACTTTTTTCTTATAAAGTTATGACTTTATTCTCGTAATATTCTGACTTTATTGTGTAAATCTCAGATGTTTTTTCCCTCAATGTGGCCCTAATACTCCGTAGTACATTGTCTCTTTGGCCCTCACTGCATTAGACTTATATACTATATACTTAGACTATAAACTGTGTTACCTTCATCACAATGATCACATGTTTTGCGGCTCCAAACAGATTTTTTATTTATATTTTTTAGCCTACAATGTCTCTTTTGACAGTAAAGGTTGCTGACCCCTGGAATAGACAATAAGCTTTTATTTAATGTGCACGTTGCTCATCTAGTGAGGAGGCTCAAAGTGAAGATCTAGTTTTACTTTCAATGTCAAGAAAGAACTTGTGGAAGCTACTTTCCTGTCTGTGATTGATACGGTGACATATTGTAGATGCATGCAGCCTCCTTGATTCAGTGTACCATGCATCTCTATTCTCTACGGTTCATTACAAGCTCAAAGTCCCGGACTCACCGTTGCACTCTTTATAATTTGGTGGGTTGGACATCATTGACCACTCGCAGACAAACAGCATTGGTATATTTTTATTTATAAAGTGATGCTAGATCAACTTCCAGCTTCCCTCTGCACCCGTCTCTGTCTTAGTTAGCAGGTATATGCTCCTCCAGGTTGTTGCTTTGTAATGAACCCCGGGCTTGGACAGATCTGGTGAAAACAACATTTTCCTACTCTGCACCTTTGGCATGGAATAATTTACAAAAAGACTTAAAATTAGAAACCTTTATATCCATTGTTGAACTCTGAATGTGGTGATAGAAACATGTGGTTGTTCAGTGCACCGTGCATCTCTGCTGTGATTCTGTGTGGCTGCTACCTCGGCCAGGTACCTGGTAAAAGAAAGGTAAATCAATAAGGTTTGCTGTTGTCTGCAGTAACCGTGATAGTACACTAGGTGTCAGTGTATGGCTGTAGTTGACCACAGTCATTCTTGGATGTCACTTCTAGCACTTGGAAACTGCTGTTGATGGATTTGTAGTGAAGACTCTCCAGAAACACTTGTTGCTGCAGCTGTTGTAGTCTTTCCTTTTAACAACGGGGATTATTACTGTTCACATTAAATTCTCACATTTATGTGAAACCGAGAGTGATTGCTTCGTTTAACAAAAAGATGTAAGAGACAGTGGGCTGTTAGAGAGAGAAAGTGTAGGCACATAACTACTACTATGGCTGTCAAAATTGGCCAAAAATGACATTTGAATATTCATTCAACTGTTTGAATATCTCTTGTTGTTGAACTATTCCTCGTTCTTACGTTACATTTCATTTTCAATTAATTAATTAATGACGTTGTGTGACTCACGAGGCATATATATATATATATATATATATATACATATATACTCTATTTTTTCCCATTTTTTTGAGGTTGTTTTCGTATATGCAATTTACAATTCGTAATTACAATAGTTTATAAACCAATTTTTAAGTAGTTGAGCTTAGAAACAAACACAATAAGTACATTAGAGAAAACATCAGCATTCAAAATTGAAATAAAATTGAAAAAAAAGAATAAAATAATAATAATAATAATAATAATAATAATAATAATACAAAGAGAAAAAAATAATAATCATAATCATAATAATAATAAATTAAATAAACAAATAAGTTAATAATAAAAAAGGGGGGGGGGGGGGTGCAGAGATATAGCAATATATATTTAATATAATATATCAGCAATGCGTCCGCCTTCACATGTCAGGTCACTTCCAGGCATATGTATATGTGCATGCGTGCTAACCCTGTTGAAGGTGTTTCTAAGATGTTTAACATGACGGCAGTCCAGCGGAGTTCACTAGTTCACTGCAACAAACAGTTAATTAATAACGCAGCTTTGGTGAGAAGTTGAGTGCTACCACTTGTGAAACTGTCATGTCATGTGGAAGCAATAGCAGACCTACTATATGTGGAAACCAACTTCTTAGGTCTTTATTCATTTCTATTGAAAACGGTTGCATCTAATCACTCAACATATATGACGCAGACTGTTTAAATAACTCTCGTTGTCTATTGAAAGATATTTTGCCCGAGCCCCATTGTCATTATTACACTAAGCAGAGGAGCACATCCTCCACATACATCATGAACTGCTTCCAGAAATAGCCTGCAGATCCATCTGAGCTGTTGTTATTGTTGCAGCTCTGGCACTTTTAGGACGAGGCCCGGAGGCGTTCGGATGTTTCCAGTCTGCCTCCGTGTACCTACTACTACCTCTCTGAGTTCCCCTCTCACTGATTGTCTGTGATTGAAACCTGAGGAGGACTTTGTTTCCAGCCAGCTTGCTGTAGGGGGGGGAGAAAGAACACAGACCTCTGCAAACACACCTCGCTAACTTCCTCCCTGGCACCGATGCACAACTATTCAATTACATCTCATACTATGCACACACACCGAGCCGTCCTCGGAGGTGTGTTTCCTCCTCTGAGCGAGCCTCAACCTCGAGTGTTTGCGTAGGGAAATGGTCCGTGAAATGGCTCCGATGGAATCAAAACGCCATATTAAGACAAATATACATATTTCATAGCAGTGGATGGACTGATTGATGGAGATGTGTCTTCATTTCCTCCTAAAGAAGATCTTTATCAGAAACAGAAGGATCAGCTTGTTTCAGTGTTGTGACTTTGAATGATTCTTTCTGTGTGAATGAGAGTGTGTTGAACCACAGGGGGGCAGCACACCGCCACATGTTGGTGTTCTGGTCCTGAACAGGAAGCTCTCTCTCTCTCCGTTCTCTCTGCTGTTGACAGCAACAAACACACTTTTTAAAAGCTCGCTGAAGGATGACCAGAAAGCAACAGTGTTCTGGATCCAGGGCCAGTCCATGTGGCAGCAAACTCACATCATTTTTTTATATCAATGCAACTGTTGTTTTAGCATAACGAGGCTGGCTGACAACCATCCACCCCACCTCGCACCACCTCGCCCACCTCGCACCACCTCGCCCACCTCGCACCACCTCGCACCACCTCGCCCACCTAGCACCACCATTCATTAACCTAAAAAAAACCCCAAATCCATCCAACTGGACCGCTGACGGCTACTCGCTGCCGATGCTGGCGGTCACACCCCTCTGCACAGCCATAATGGGCCGTGGCACAATTGGGGGGGGGGGTAACCACCAACATTCCCCGTCCCTTCCAAGAGGCCGGTTGCCTGCAAGTTACCAGCAACGCCGCCGCCACCGCCGCTCGTCCCTGTTTGGAAAGAATGTTTTCCCACCACAACATGGCTGTGTGGGGATTAAGGCCCATTCTGAGTGGCCCCGGGTCGTGCGGCAGATGTTAGCCAGGATAGCGGCTCGTTGCCGTGCCGACAGTGAGCCGGCGGGATCGGCCCGCCCGGATGACGTTAAGCCTATGTACATGTATGAGAGAGTAGAGGGGGGTGGGGGGTGAAGGGCCCGTCACACACTGGTCACACACTAATTCATCTACACTGTCTCTGATCGTCATCACACACTCACAGAGAGAGAGAGAGCGTCACACGGCCGGGCTCATGCTGGGTTTCAATTAGGACTGGTAATCAATTAGAATATTCAATCACAATTAATCGCTTGATTGTACATAGTTAATGTTCAAAATGTACCTTAAAGGGAGATTAGTCCAGTATTTAATCCTCTTATCAACATGGGAGTGGACAAATATGCTGCTTTATGTAAATGTATATATATATTTATTATTATAAATCAGTGAACAACACAAAACAATGACAGATATTGATCCAGAAACCCTCACAGGTACTGCATTTAGCATAAAACAATATGCTCCAATCATAACGTGGCAAACTGCAGCCCAACAGGCAACAACAGCTGTCAGTGTGTCAGTGTGCTGACTTGACTATGACTTGCCCCAAACTGCATGTGATTATCATAAAGTGGGCATGTCTGTAAAGGGGAGACTCGTGGGTACCCATAGAACCCATTTACATTCACTGATCTGGAGGTCAGAGGTCAAGGGACCCCTTTGAAAATGGACATGACAGTTTTTCCTCTCCAACATTTAGTGTTAGTTTGGAGCGTTATATAACCTCCTTCATGACCAGCTAGTCTGACATGGTTGGTACCGATGGATTCATCAGGTTCTACAGTTTACTATGATACCAGGATCTTAAAACTGAGTCTGCTACGACCTAAAAATCACAAGTTGTGTTAATGCGTTAAAGAAATTAGTGGTGTTTGATACCAGGATCTTAAAACTGAGTCTGCTACAACCTAAAACATTGCGTTAATGCATTAAAGAAATGAGTTGCATTAAAAATAATTAGCATTAACGGCATTAACTTTGACAGCCCAGATGTGTGACATCAGGACAGGAAGTATGTGAGAGATGTTTAGGCCCAGACCCCTAAGACACCTTTATTACTAAAATATGTTTATTAATTTCTGCTTCAGGCTACATGACTGTTAAAACACATCCTCGTGTGGTCGGATCAGCTTCAGTGCTGTCTGCAAGCTGTGAATTTAACAGAAGCAACACATGTGGGCTTTTAAACGAACAGTTGCACATCATCATCATCTGTCAGAATCACTTCCTCCTCCCAGATGATGTTTTAATGGGATGTGTTGTTTTAACGTTAAGCTCTCAAGTGCTGTCACACAGAGCCTCTAATGAAGATTACTGACTGTGCAGATGAGAGAAGAACCACGGGGGACCAGTAGAGCTGCAACGATTCATCGATTAGTTGTCAACTAGTAAATCAATCGCCAAATATTTTCGATTAATTGGTTTGAGTATGTTTTTAAGAAAAAAATCCTCTGATTGCAGCTTCTTAAATGTGAATATTTTCTGGTTTCTTTCCTCGTCTATGACAGTAAACTGAATATCTTTGAGTTGTGGACAAAACAAGACATTTGAGGACGTCATCTTGGGCTTTAGGAAACTTTATAGATCAAACAACTCAACAATAAAAATAATGGTAAGGTTCAGCCCTAGGGACGATTCTGTTGTGTTTAAAGTACGGCTGGGAAATTTAACACGCTAATAACACATTAACACAAATTAGTTTTAACGCCACTAATTTCTTTAACGCATTAACACAACTTGTGATTTTTAGGTCGTAGCAGACTCAGTTTTAAAGCTAGAGTGAAGATCCTGGTATCATAGTAAACTATAAAACCTGATGAATCCATCGGTACCAACCATGTCAGACTAGCTGGTCATGAAGGAGGTTAAATAACGCTCCAAACTAACACTACATTTTGGCAAGGAAAAACTGTCTTGTCCATTTTCAAAGGGTTCCCTTGACCTCTGACCTCCAGACCTCCTATTATTAATTGATTTACAATAATAAATATATACATACATTTACATAAAGCAGCATATTTGTCCACTCCCATGTTGATAAGAGGATTAAATCCTTTCTAATAGTACTTTATAGCCCTTGTTCTGCTTGTTTTCTCCTTCCCTACGGTCGACTGTAACCATACTACCTTAACGCAGTGAGCTGTGTTTGAGTTGTAGGCGTGGGGGTGAGGCCGTACGGCCTTTTGATGTGAAAGACGAGCCTGTTCTCTGTACGTCAGACAGGTTCTGACTGCAGGGTGAATGTGTTTAACACGGGGGGGCCCGGTGAAGGCCCCTGTGGTACTTGTAACCGTCAGGCTGAATGGAAAGAGGATACAGCGTCTGACAAGACATGACTTGACCCAGCGGTAGAGGCAGAGCAGCGCTATTGTCCTGAATAAACAGCAGAAATCAGAGTTGGAGAAGTTCCCCTTCTTCTTCTCTCTCTCTCTCTCTCTCTCTCTCTCTCTCTCTCTCTCTCTCTCTCGGTGTGTGAAGGGAACGAGGAAGTTCTCCGGGTCAAACGGAGCACATCTCTGACAGAAGCAGTGTGTCTAAGTCGGAGGACACGAGTCCCACAAAGACTGAGTCGTCTCTGAGGAAGAGTTTTTGGGCAGGCCCGGGCTGTTTTCACACACGGCTGAGTGTTTGGGCTTTCTGACAGATGGAGAACAGCCAGATGTGTGTGTGTGTGTGTGTGTACGTGCATGCGCGAGTGCACAATTGTCTTATTTCGTGCTTCCATTCTGCTGTGATCAAAACTCAGCAGCAGCTTGACAGTTTTGCCCAATGATGCCAAAAACATTCTGACTACTGCAGCTTTAAAGGTCTGCATCTGATTTTTAACGATTGGCGATAACATAAGTATTCATAACACGAGTAGAGATGGATATCGTTAGGATTCTATCGATACTAGCCTCCTATCGATATTTCGTTTCAGTTCGGTTCTTTATCGATAGTCTCATCTGTTCTTTGTCGTAACTAAATCATTTCTTTTTAATATATTATTTAAAAAAAGAACAACTTAAGCTGTTTACATGGCTAATGAAAATGAATGTTCCTGTTTTCATGCAGCCGTGCATACTCTGATTAACGTAACCGGTGTTGGACTTGTTGGGCCGTGCAAACACAGCCTTCCTCTTTCATTCCTTCAAGCACCTTCTTGAAAAGGTCGGCGTTGTGATCTTTTATGCATACCCAAAAATCTGTTGCTATCCAAGTCTTTCATAATGTTTGACAGTTAGTGTGTGTTTCTCCTTCTGAACCAGACATGTGGGCTTTTCTTTTGGCCATGCATCTCTGCAGACTGTCGGCTAGTTGGTTTGTGTTCAACGCATCCAACAAGAGGCCGAGTGTCGCAAACTGACGTAAAAACCCTCAAATGAAACTGTTATTGTGAATATGCTGTATACACGTCCAAATAAGGCTCCTAAAACCTGAATAATATCAGCATATCCAACATGTCTTAGTCGGAACATTCTCCATTCAGATTATCCAAACAGAATATGCTCTTTATCTATATATTATATTCTCATATTCTGAATAATAGTGTGATATAAGTGTGCATGTAAACGTAGTCAATGTACCACCAACCCCTCTGGATAATCCTCAGACCTTCCTGTCAACAGCTCTTATTGGAGCTACCTTTCATCGCTGCGCTGATTAACCAGCTAACCGTCCGTCTAGCTAACATGTTGAATCCAAAACTGGTCCTTTTAACAGCAGAAAGAAGCGTTTGGTACCTTGTGACGCTAAATGACAAATCTGATAAATGATGTGATGTGTGTAAAATACCAAACATTTTGCAGATTACAATTACAATTTTAGATGAGGATTCATGGATTATGGTAATCAATAATGAAAATAATTATTATCTGCATCAAAGAGATTTACATAAAACTTCAAAAGCAAAGAAACACATTATATAAAAGGTCATTTAAATACAATTAAAAAAACGTCAGTAAAGAGCCGAGAGAATAGAAAATAAAAGCAAAGTAAGAAGTTAATAATTATTTGATTTAATAAACGGCAGCGACAAACAGAAAAGAAGTGAGAGTTGCAGCGGACCTGCAGTTTTCTGGGAGTTTGTTCCAGATATATGGAGCATAAAGAAAGCCAACGCTGCTTCTCCGTGTTTAGTTTGGACTCTGGGGACGGAAAGCAGACGACCTGAGAGGTCTGGGTGGTTCATGATGGAGCAGAAGATCAGAAATAAAACCATTCAGTTCTTTATAAACCACCTCACCGCCCAGACTAAAGATCATATGATGAAGGGTGATAGACAACTGCCAGGTGAAGGAAGGAGGAGGATTTCATTTCTCCTTCTAGACAGGAGCGTCCTGCAGCGGGGGGAGAAGGGAGATGTGACACCGGCGTCCATCTCTGAGGTCACAGCAAAGGGAACAAACTTCTTGGTCCGACGTCCGACCGTCAACCTGTCAGAGAGAGAGAGAGAGAGAGAGAGAGAGAGAGAGAGGGAGGCAGCGCCCGCTGAGAGGTGTCCGAGGTGTCACGGCCTTGTCTGGGAGGTGACAGACGGCGTGTGTGTGAGTGTGTGACGGGGAAATAAGACCGCTGAGAAGTCTAGGGGACGCTCGCCGTGACCTTTCGTTTTGTCAGGGTCCATCTCGCTCTGTGCATCTGACAACAACTTTAAAGGAGCCCGTCCTCCTGAGCCCTTGACAGGTGTGTGTTTACCTGGAACTGAGGTTGTGGACACCAATTGTGGAAAGCTTTAACTCAGCTGTATGTTTCTGTGTGTGTGTGTGTGTGTGTGTGTGTGTGTGTGTGTGTGTGTGCGCACGCTCAAAAAGAGAGCTAGAGGACATTTGTGTCCTAAAATAAACACTTTGATGCAGAGATGCAGACACGTCATGTGGCCCTTCTTCTTCTTCTTCTTCTTCTTCTTCTTCTTCTTCTTCTTCTTCTTCTTCATCTTCTTCTTCTTCATCTTCATCTTCTTCTTCATCTTCATCTTCTTCTTCTTCTTCTTCTTCTTCTTCTTCATCTTCATCTTCTTCTTCTTCATCTTCATCTTCTTCTTCTTCTTCTTCTTCTTCTTCTCCTTCTTCTTCTTCTTCTTCTTCTTCTTCTCCTTCTTCTTCTTCTTCTTCTTCTTCATCCTCTTCTTCTTCTTCTTCTTCTTCTTCTTCATCCTCTTGGCCCCATTGGGAGTATAGGGCGTCCACCATGGCTCTCCACCTCACTCTCTTCTGTGCAGTGGTCTTCCTGCCAGGAGGTCCCGATCTTATTTAGCTCGTGGACCGTAGACCGTCTCCAGTTGTTTTTTGGTCTCCGTGGCTTCCTCTTTCCTTGTGGGTTGTAGTCCAGAGATGGTCTTGTAATGTTTGTTTCTTTATTCTGAGTGTATGCCTGATCCATCTCCACGTTCTCCTTTTGATTTGGTTGTTGATCCGCTCCTGGTTTGTCTGTTTCCACAGGTTTGTATTTGTAATTTTTCTGGGCCACCGTATCCTCAGTGTGAATCGGAGGCAGTTGTTAATGAACACTTGCAGTTTGTTGGTGATTGTGTTTGTGGTTTTCCAGGTTTCACAGCCATAGAGAAGGACAGATTTTACATTACACTTTAATTACTATTTGTGCCTAATGTGGGGAGCATCTGGACGAGCCAACGCACGGTGTTCAACGCATCGAACAAGAGTTTTGTCACAAACTGCACTAAAAACCTTATCTGTAGTAATAATAATGGTCCAAAATGATGCATAGTTTTAAGTCAAAAACCTTCAGCTTTTCTTGGGGGAGGACCCCGAAACCCAACGTCTCCTAGTATCTGTTATTCACTGTATAAACTCATAATGTGTCTGTGTATAATATGTAGGAGCATCCTGACTGGGACCTGAATGATATTCTACTATAAGCTACAAATAACACAGGAAAGCACTTTAACATTAACTATTAACGTCAAACGCACCACCTTAACACTATAATGTTCCAGTTGGAGTATTATTGGAATATTATAGTCCTATAAAGGATGCACAGCCCAGTATAATAATAATAATAATAATAATATAGCAATAAATCACAGCTGGTTATGACTGACACAGTTTAACACGTTTAAAGAAATAATGAATAAAAAGGAATAAGATGCGAGAGATTGCCGGCTGATACACCGACATGTGACTAAGAGGAATACCGGCACTCCAAGCTCTGTGTTTGAGTCATATAGTTTAATGTTTCATCTGTGTGTGTGTGTCTGCAGTCAAACAGACACATTTCACCAGGTGTGTTTGTTTGTGAGTCTGTGTGTGTGCGTGTGTGTGTGTGTGTGTGTTTACCGTGTATACGTGCGTTGGTGGTCAGGAGGTGAGGGGCGAACAACAGGCCACCAAACAGCTTTAAAGGAAGAAAATCCAACAACATAAACAAAACCGCGGTCAGTGTGACACGCGTCACCTTCGCTGTGCTGGGGGGGTGGGGGGACGGACGGACAGACACCGGAGAGGCTCATGGTCCCCGAGAATCTCTTTGAAGTCGGCCAACGCCGGCGTGGACGCATTGTCTCTGCTGCCCTTGGGCGTTGCTGTAGGGCAGATGCACTCGGCTTTTAGTGAACCACTCGCCAGGATTAGACCTATTAGCTGAGCGGGGGGGGTGACGGACGACCATCGCTGGTTTAGTGCACGAATGTGGAGATTCAGTCGACGTGATTGAAGCAGAAAAATCACCTTTCCAGCTGATTTTCTGCCTAATCAGAGACCTGAACGTCTCTGTTCCTCCGTCTGTCCCTCCCGGCCTCTCCTCTCTCTCTGTCTCAGTCATTACTGTTGCTGTGTTTGTGTTTCTGCTCCAGGCGTTGAGTAAATACCTCCAGTTTTCTCCCACCTTCCTCCCTCCATTACCTCCTCTAATGACGTTTACACATCTGCTTAGAAGAGCCTCCACTCATCTCTCCGTCACCCTGCGTCCGTCTCTCTCTCCCTCCCTTTGTGTCACACTGAGGCTGCAGGATTAATGTTTTAAGAATCACATTATCTGGCTGTTCAGTTCATATCCTGATGGAACAATTCAGAAGCTCATCATGTTCACACGCCTTCCCTCTGATAGACCAACACAAATCAAAACTTAATTCACAGTTTCAAAGAGTTCTGAGGAATAAACGGAGATATTCACGCGCCTATAAAAGGAGACGGATGTGAACGAGAGGGAGGTTAACGAAGACGACAACAACGTCTTCTGTTTGTAAGAACTGCTTTATTGTGACCACTTGTGCAAAAGTCATAGTTTAAGAGGGTAAAATAAGGACCCTCACAAATGGAACAATTAGTTGATTAATTGATTAGTAGATTGATCGGAAATGAATCTGCAAATATTGTGATAATTATAGAGCTGCAACGATTAACCGATTAGTTGTCACAACTATTAAATCAATCGCCAACTATTTTGATAATCGATTAATTGGTTTGAGTAATTTTCTATAAGAAATAAAAGTCTAAATTCTCTGATTCCAGTTTCTTAAATGTGAATATTTTCTGGTTTCTTTCCTCCTCTGTGACAGTAAACTGAATATCTTTGGATGATTTTATAGACCAAACAACTAATTGATTAACCAAGAAAATAATCAACAGATTAAGCAACATTGAAAATAATCGTTAGTTGCAGCCCTAGATAGATAATTGATTCATCCTTCTAGTCCTTTTTCAAGCTAAAATGCCAAATATTGTCTAATTCAGCTTCTCAAAAGTGAGGATGTGATGCTTTATTTATCACTAATGACATTAAACTGAATATATTTTGGGGTTTTGGACTGATGGTTGGATAAAACAAGGAACTTGAGGACTCCACCTTGGGATGTAGGAAGTTATAATGTGCATTCTTCACAATTTTTCAGACATTTTATAAACAAATTAAGACACAATGCGCGATTAATAAAAGACAAGGAGCTGGATCCTTAATGTAGATAATATGTAAAGGAAACTAGGACAGCACACCAGATGTTTACGCCCTTCTTTAGTGTGTATTCTGGCAGTTTCACTATCAATGTATCCAGGTGGGGTTAATATATTATAGGTGTAACAAATACATGCCAAAATAATAATAAAAAATAATATTATAAACAAAACAATTAATACATTAATTGAGAAAATGATCCACAGATTGTTTTTTAAATTTTAAATTTATTGCTTTTAGTTAGTTTTCTCTCTTCTTGTGGTGAGGTGTGTTATCATGGTGTAAAGTCTCTGTTTCTCTGTTTCTCTGGACACCTGAACTCTTCAACTCCTCACCTCCACCTGCCCTCCAAACACACACACACACACACACACACACACACACACACACACACACACACACACACACACACACCTACATCACTCGATAAAGAGCCTTGCCCAGCGGTCATGTCACTCGAGCTTCATTTTCCTGCTGATTGACATGTCCTGTAAAACACACACACAT
>CAKALU010061318.1:0-12657 GCA_916700995.1 Hozukius guyotensis
TTAATGTTCAATCTAATGTTGGTCCACCCCATGGGTTTCTGTAGGGTGGGTGATTGCAGGGTGGGGACATTGTGCAAGTCAGTGATAAGGAAATCTGACAACAGGCTCTCATTGAGTATTGTGTAGTGTTCTCCATTCACTGAAAAAATGCAGAGACATGACCTTTTCAGTTTGTCAGATGACCTTTAATCCTCATTCTAGAGTTGGGACGTAACACATTTTAATTGTAATTTCACACAAATGGGCACTTATAGTAGTTTTGCCTTTCAGATCAGACATGGTGAAAGAATAAAGACATGTATACAGCTATTTGAAATGTAGAAATCTTAGTTAAACAAGGGGCCTGGTACTCTTTATGTTACCTGGTGTCATTTTAGGTATTACAAAGCTGGTCATCATCACCTGGCTCTGTAACTCTGAGTTTTCTTGTCCAGCTATGAGCTTGTTCATATGACAGAGGTGAAGTTGCTATGATTACAAGCAACATCATCAGAACCATGAATGAAGTACACAATATGACAGGATATTAAATGGTGATTCCCGTGGGAAAATGTGGTTATGGCGACAGCAAAAAGGGATATTCAACTATAGGTGAAATATGACAATATAATCACATGAAGAATAGAACAAGAAGCTGTAGAAAGAAATATTAAAAGTAAGACTATAAATAAGTGCGGGAATTATTATATGCCTTTTAGTATAGAATGATTATTTTTTGCTTTTTTTGTCTGATAAAGAGCAAACTATTATGAATATGTGATACATATAAAAATGCCAAAAGTAATGTTTCAGCTGCTGAAGGAGAGAGGAAAGTAGTTAACGCCTGATGAGGTCTATCTGACCAAAACTGTGCGTTTGGGAGCCAATAAACTGTGTGTGGAGGGTATAGTTTTTAAGTTATAGATATAGTCTCATATCTTGTAACACATCTTCCTGCAACAAAAAGTCTTCTGTTTCTCCTGCTGTTGCTTTTGGCATCGGCATTTTCTAGCTGAAGAGCTTTAGTCTTATAAACAGGAAACTGTTGCTAAGATTGACTGAGGTTCTGCTTTTGAATCTGCATGACTTCTGGCTGTTTCTGTGTCATGCTCAGCCCAGATTCTTCAGGTTCCTTTCACGTCCAGGCCTGTCCGTGGATTTTAAATGCACTGCTTACACATACTCTCTTTGTGCAGCCATCTTCAAAAGGGCTCAGATGTGCAGTTTGGGCATTTATCCTGGAGTTAAAATCATTCTAATGTGCAAAGACCCCGCGGGGAGTCGGGGACGCAGCTGAAAGAAGGATGAAATAGTCACAGTTACTTCAGAGTGTGATGAAGTGTAATCTTTTCATCCATTATATTCTGTACGTATTTTATAGTATCGCTGCCCCATCGAGACGTATCCGTCTGACTTTTGAGTATTCCCTTACATTAATAAGACTGTTAATTACACCTGTTAATACGCATTCACACACATCTGCAATTTTTTCTTTTGCCAGCTGTCCTTCCTGCATTTGGCAGCTTCAACCATGTTATTATTAATCTGGATTATGTGTTTGACTGTTTCGTATTTGTCTAATATTATAGTTTGGATGAATTTTCTTTCAGCTCTGTAGCCGAGCTGTAACAAACCAGTTTTCTACTTGATTCTGTCAAGGTTTGATGCTGGCAAAGACAACTACATCGACCTGATGGAGCTGAAGCTGATGATGGAGAAGCTCGAAGCTCCGCAGACGCACCTCGCCTTGAAGAACATGATCAAGGAGGTGGACGAGGACCTGGACAACAAGCTCAGCTTCAGAGAGGTGAAACGAGAAAACCAGATTAGAAATCAGTCATAGGATGTCTGTCATTTTTTCCTTCTGTCTACATCAAGTGTCTCTCTATTCTCCTGTCCTTCTCAGTTCCTGCTCATCTTCAGGAAGGCAGCAGCAGGAGAGCTGGCGGAGGGCAGCGGCCTCAGTGTCCTCGCTAACCTTTCTGAAATCGATGTATCCACAGAGGGGGTCAAAGGAGCCAAGAGCTTCTTTGAAGCCAAAGTAAGTGACACGGGACAAATCCCTATGTCCCCCCCCCCTAAGGCCTTAAAGCTCTGAACCCTTAGGGACTTGACTGATGTCACCTAGTAGATGGTTTTGCGAAAGGCTGCAAGGGCTTGAAATGGTATAAATATGAAATGGGACAGCACTTTGCTGCGACATTACCATGACGATGCCAATTGTGGGTTTTTATTTCATGGTTTTTACTATCTATTTGAACCCATGTGTCGTCCTCCTTGTTTATTTTCTTTTTTCTTTTTATGCCTCCGGGTTTGGGCTTCCCCTGGTAACCGTGGTAACCCTGTGTTTAACGTCACAACACTCTGAATTGTGGGTAATTCCCTCAGGCGAAGTCTGCAGAAATGCAAACTTACAGAGAGTGTTCATAAAGGGCTCAAAATGCCTGTGAGGACTTGACGGTTTGACAGTGGGACAGCCCTAAACCCCTCAAGGACTTGGCGGAAACACGCCTCAAAGTAGGACATTGGGAATTGGGCCTTCTTTTTTTTCTTTGTCATTGTGTTTTTATTGAATTTTTCATACATAAAGGGTACAGATACAAACAGGGATGACACAAACATAATGAGTGGAGAAAAATAAATAAAACTAAAAAAACAAAACAAGTGACAACAACGAAATAGCAAAAGAACAAAAACAAACAAAAAAAACACCAGAGGCCTGAGGCCTGTACTACGAGGCGAGTTCAACATACCCAGGGTATCTTCTCGTTATCTGGCTTCACTTACCCTAACAAACGAGATCTCGCTAAACTGTACTACGAAGCTGGTTATCAACTCGGTAAGTCAACCCAGGGTTTCTCAGTCTGGCTATGAGCGCGTTCACATGAACAGGGCGGTGTTTACAGTTTATGACCAATCACAGACATGGACAAGTCCACTGACTACAGACAGACAGGCAGAGAGAGACATTTTACAAAGGAAGAAAACTATATTAGACAAATACGAAGAAGTTAAACACAAATCCAGACTAACAGTAACTCAGTTGAAGCTGCTAAATGCAGGAAGAACAGCTGGCAAAAGAAAAAACTCCGGATGTGTGAATGCATAAATTAACAGACTTATTAATTTAACGGAACACTCAAAAGTCAGATATACTCGACTAAATATAAATAGCGTTTAAGAGTGTAATAGATGAATAGATTACTCATCATTTTACACGGCGAGGATGTTGTTGCGTCTATGACTATTTAAACCTCCTTTCACCTGCTTCCCCCCTCTGTGGCGGTGTGAAACGGACTCAAAAATAAATATAATAACATAATTCAAAGAGGTAAACACCCCCAGCATAAAGTCCGCTGTCCTTCCTGTATTTGTCAGTTTAAACTGTGTTGTTTTTAGCCTGAAATATGACCGTAACTTCCTCATTGGTGTGTAATATTATCATATGATCACCACACAGAGCTGTGATTGGTCAGTAGGAGGTGCTTTTATACGAGTTGATCTCTTATCTGGAACATAACCTGCTCCGGAGCAGGTTAGCCGTTCAGCATAAGTTACCATGGAGATCTACCCCGGTAAGAAGTGAACCAGCTTCGTAGTACAGAAAACCCAGAGTTAACCCTGAAGTTACCTCGATAACTGCAAATCCTGCTGCGTAGTACAGGCCTCAGTTCACATAGTTCAAGTAGTTTGTATGTACAAAATACCATTTTAGAAAGAGGTAAGCGGCGTAGTTAGACGTTCCACATAACAAATAAAAGGCCTCCATTGTATATTGTTTGGCCAGATAGGAAACTGTAATGATAAGAGTAAGGCCATTTGCATCCCTTTTATAATAACGATAAAAAGTGCCCTGAACGGATAAGGACATGCTGTTAGAAAACGGCCTGCAACACACACACACACAAACACAGGTCTTTGGCTCCACCTATTGGATGCCGTTACACATGGACCACACTTTATGAAAACAGAGCTTGCAAATACTCAATCAACAAAGTCATTTTACATCTATTTAAGTGTTAACTCCAGACGAATTGTCAATAAGAAGAATAAACTGGCACAGTTTATCAGATATCACACGCATATTAGGGCATTAGAGAGATTAAAATAGGTTATTGCCATGGCTTAAATAGTCATTACCTGTTAATAATCATGGTTGTGGCAGAATGTTCTCCTGTACATAGGACATGCCCAGCTCAGGATCCACAAAATATTCTTCCTCTCCCTCAAATGTGATCCGGAGCGTAGCTGGAAAGCGGAGGCTGAATGTGATGCCGGGGATGTCTTTTCAGAAACCGCTTCACACCGGTGAAGGTTGTTGGGAGATGTATGGGCTTAATTTCATCTACAATCTCTTTGAAAATGAGACAAGATGTGGCAACAACTGACGACGACACTCTCTTCTGTCCATTCCCATACAGATATTTACTGTATGTTGAAAACCTGTGGACCTAGATGCAAAAAAACTCTCAGCATATGACCTGCCTAATTAAGACATGGAGTGACTATGAACCCTAGACTGTTGTTGCCTGATCTTCACTCTTTCCAGGTTTTTGGCGAAGGGTTAATATGTATCCATCCATTAGCTATATAGCCGATTATCCTTGAGGGTCGCGGGCAGGGCTGGAGCCAATCACAGCTTACAACCATTCACACACATATTCACATCTACGGGCAATTTAGACTCAGGGTTAATATGTTGTTGTGTTGTTGTTAATATGTTATGTTTCACCCCTCAGTCTAGTGACAGAGTTTGATTCCTGGTGTATTTATGAGTGAAGGAAAAAAGTAAAATCAATAATTAAAATGCAATTTCACTTTAGTAAAGCTAGTGAAATTGGAATCAAATGAATGACTTGATATTAGGGCTGTCAATTGATTAAAATATTTAATCGCGATTAATTGCATGATTGTCCATTTTTTTTATCTGTCAAAATGTACCTTAAAGGTCCCATATTATAAAAAAGTGAGATTTTCATGTTTATTTATTATAAAGCAGGCTTTAGTCCTATATAAATACTGTGAAAGTATCGAAACGCTCAATCCACATGGAAATACACACAGCCCGTATTCAGAGACTCTGCATTTGAAACAAGCTGTCAGGATTTCTGTCCATTCGTGATGTCACAAATATACAATATTTAGACCCTTGACACAATTTTAAACGTAAACATTCTAAATGTATCCAGTTTATTCCTGGTTGCAGTGTATGTGAATGTCATCAGCTGACAGGAAGTACACATGGACCCAAGCTGTTGCCTAGCAACGCAATTCTGTTGCAATTCCGTTGCAATTCCGTCAAAATGCGCTAAAACGGAGCGTTTAAGACAGAGGGTAAATACAGGCATATTTAGGTTGACAGTATGAGGAAAATAAAGGTTTTTTTTTAACATTACAGCATGTAAACATGTTCTAGTAGAAACACAAAATAAAAGTATGAACCTGAAAATGAGCACGATATGGGACCTTTAACACATTTACTTCCTAAACAGTTTTAAAAAAACTTGATTTAAAGTAGGAAATATCTTCTACACTGTGTGCCTACTTGAAGGACTTCAGTTTTTGATACTGGGTGCAACACACAATGTTGTAGCCACAGGTGTTCAGGAGCTCCACTCCCACTCCCATCACCTGACAGCTGTGTGTTTTTTTTGCTGTCGGACAGGTTCAGGCCATCACCGATACCAACCGTTTCGAGGCAGAGATCCGCCAAGAGCAGGAGGTCAAGAAGAAGCAGGGCGAGGAGAAGAAACAGAAACGCGATGCTTTCAAAGAACTGCAGTCAGCCTTCAAGTGACCGCCTTTCTCTCTCTCTCTCTCTCTCTCTCTCTCGCTCTCTCTCTCTCTCTCCTCCTCTCCTCTCAGGACCCGTCACTATCTGTGCTACACTAAATGCTGTCAGTTTGTCAATGTGTGTGTTTTAATGTTCCATGTATGTCAGACGGTGGTAGTCAAACGCAGGCTCAGAGTCTGACACGTGCTGGTCATTAGTCTATGATAAAACTGGACTGGGTACGTTATGAAAATCAGCACTTCGTATGCAGATAACAGATAAAGAATCACCGATTCATCCGTCTAGAATTTATTCATTTAGGGTCTGCAGCTCAGGAACACTCTCAAACATCGTATACGATAGCGTGCGGGTGGTTTTCAGTCTGAACACCCAGTACCTGTTGTGTGTTTGGAACTTAAATCTGTAAACTGTAACTAAAACGACCCAGTGGTCCAGCTCTTAGTGTTTAAGTAGACTAGTGATGAATGCACTTGTCCCGCTGTCTTGGCTACTATGTACGTCGGCTTTATTTGAGCTACTGTGTGTGTGACTTTACTCATTCCAGAAACACACTTTGCAGACATTGCAAGCCGTCTGTCACGCAAAAATTTTCAAAAAGTGTTCAATGTTGAACAAATTAATAGCTGAGCTCTACACTTTTTTACTGTAAACTCTGTATTTTTGTACAATGGGGTTTGGGGATGGGTAGTGAGTAGATTTTGCAAAGTGATTCGGGATGCTTGTGATGGTCATTTTTCAGCACCATGTTTTGCGTGGGCCCTCTGCTCTGAAGCAGCTTCAAAATATTCTTTTTTTATTTTTTGTTTTAACATTTCTTTTCCAGCTTAAGTCATTATTACTGTCCTATCAGCTCACAGCCTCAACATTTACCACAATTATTCTGTCTTTTTGGTGTCGGAATTGGCAATTACTGAACATGACTGTTTGTTGACTCGGAGTGGCATCGTATTGTAATTAATTGATCATATTGTTGTATATTTTACTAAATTCTAATTCCGAGCACCTGAATTAATACAAACTTTTACTGATGTGATATATATACTGTAAGTCAGTGAAGCACTTTGCCATACCCTGTCATACTGTAAGTCATCTTATGTATCAGAAAAATATTCTTTTGAATGATATCACAGTGTATTCAACTGTATGCTAGATATATATATCTAATATAAAAATCTGTCAAACACACCAGTCAAATATCACATTTGTATATGATCTTTAGGATTATCACTTTAAATAGTCTCAATCTGAGATCTTTGGCCCTGTTCAGACCTGGTGTCAACATGCGTCCTCAGTGATCGGATCACAAGAGAACAGCTTTAAGTACGTCTGTTCACACCTGGCATTAGAATGCGTCTCCACATGCGTCTCGAGTGGCCACTTGTGATCCGATGTCACTTCCCCGCTCTGTATGCAAATAAACACGCAGTAAACACGCGGCTGATACAGCAGACGCTGTGACGTAATACTACAGGAATGTCAGTAGTAATATCGTGAATTTGGGAACATTTTCGGGTGTCTGCTCCGCACAAAGCAGCGGAACAAAAACACAGACACATCTCTGACAATATGATAATAATGCACTTCCTGTTCCCAGTCTGATAGTCTGAAAACATGTAGCCTATAGATAAGGCATATTTAAAAAAATAAAAAATACAGATGTATCGACAGGATACAGTAGAGCACAGAGGCCGTTTTGCTGCGAGGCAGACAAGCGCTCGCATGTCTGTTCACCGTGGCGACCCCGCGGATCCCAGCGGGACATCAGATGAGTAGGCGGTCCTTAATGTGGCTCAGGACACATTCGCGTACCCACTGCTAAAAGAATGTGGCCATATGTGGCCCAGACCACCTCTGAATGTGGTCCGAAAGATCCGATCTCAATGCGTCTGGAGTGCGTTCACACCTGTACTTAGAGCTGTCCACTTGTGATCGGATCACTGAGGACACATGTTAATACCAGATCTGAACAGAGACTTTGTGTGTCATGGCACAGAGCAATTTAAAAATCTTTTTTAGGACAGATTTGTTATCCCTAAATGTTTTCTCTGGTGCCATTTTGTGGGAGAAACTTTTGGTTAGTACTGTGTAAAACAATATGCAAGCTGTGGATGTCGACGCGTGCCAGCTCTTCACAGCACATTGTGACTGAAATTCTGGCTCTTAATGAATAATTTAACAGACATTCCATCACAATATGAAAAATTCCTTTTTTACACTGTTTTTTTAGGGTGAGGCCGGGGTTTCTTTGAAATTTCCTCACAGTTCATTGTTGATCGTTGAACGCACTGTCGGGTTTTCCAACTTCATCAGTGAGCTGCGAGGAAATTTTGGTATTTCAGGGTTTGGTTAGGGGTCAGGGTTCAAACATTTCTTGTGTAAAGTGGAGGGTGGTCAGTGAGTAGTTGTGATGTGGGGTTTTGTCACATTTATTATATGTTTTTTAACAGACTTTCACAGAGATCTGTCCCCACACAATCAAAGACTTTGTGTTTCCTGCTGAAACAAGACACTGGTAGCTGTAATATTTGGATTTTTGTGGGGGGGTTTTTTGGTACTGATTTCTCCAAATATTCAAAAGAAACACCATTACTTTTCTTTTGGAAAAATAAAAAAAAAACATGATGAGCCCCAATTATATACAGAAATATTTCATTTTTGTGTCTCCTTGGTTGATTCTCTATTGATTGTGTCCAGGATTATGCCAACACTGTATTATGTAGTGGAGGGGTAATGGGGAAAGAAAAGTTTAATTTATTTTAAACTTCACTCCATTAAACATTGCCTAATTACTGATGCACACATAGTGGATTCCATGATATGTTTTCCCTCCACCGAATTCTTCTCCCACGTCATTCCTTAATGTCCTTATTGTTACCGGAATACCGCATTACGCCCGGTCCAGTGGAGCTTCACTCTACAGCAACATACTGTAAATGTGAATGGAAATGATATGGACATCGTAATTTAGACCGACCTTTTCTTTGCCATTCTGTTGCTAGGGGAAGAGATTTGGTCCAAGTTACTTCCTGTCAGCTACTTCCATAACAAACATTGAAACAGGAAATAGAAAGGGGCCCATTTAAAATGTTTATGTTTTCAAGCTTGAAAAGGTCTATTCATCTTACACTGCCCCGCCATTTCACCATCAATATGGGTTATTGAGTACAAATTGATGGGCAAAAGTGATCATTTTATCCATTTAAAACAAGGTAAAAGTAAGCATGGCTCACATATCCCCGCTCACTGCTTGACCCCTACTAAAGTAGGGCCAAAGGTTTTGCCCTTTTGGAACTAATGGCATTAATGGGCATTAAAAAATTAACTAATGGGCACCCTGGACTTCTAACCCCCAAAAGGCACAACTAGACCACACTGTCAACCATCATACCAAATTTGAAGTTCCTAAGTGAAATAGTTTTTCGAGTTCTACTCCGGAAACGAAATTGAAGTCGAAAAAAAATAAAACTTTTGGGCCAAAATGTCAACAAATTTTGGCACCCTGGACTTCTTACCCCAAAAAGGCACAACTAGACCACACTGTCAACCATCATACTAAATCTGAAGTTCCTAAGGGAAATAGTTTTTGAGTTCTGCTCCGGAAACGCGAACGGACGGACGGATGGACACACGGAGCACTATATACCCCCAACTACGTTGTCGCGAGGGTACAGTATAATAAAATTAACAAGACAAAAAAGTGTGCAAAAAAAGAAGGGATCTTAATACTTTCTGAAGCCACTCTTAAGTACTGTATATTTATTGGTTGTGCAGTACACTTCTTTGTGCTAATTGGAGATGTTAAAATTAGTAAATTGGTATTGTTAGTATAATTATATGGTTAAATAACACTACATGGTATTGCAGAAATGAGAATCCCAGCAGTGTGTGTGCACGGTATATTTTGCATAGTCAACCAACAATGTCGCGAAACATGTAAAAGCACTGTCCTCAGTATTGTCGCGTTTAGTCCTATTTGTCAAACTGTGTTCTCCCTGTTGACTGTGTACACGAGGGGCCGGACAGTAAGTTCCACATCCAGGGCTCTCAAGTAACACTGCTCTCAATAGTATCACTGTCTGTCCGCTCCACACGATGGCTAATGTTCTCAGACAGCAGCCTCTCATGAAGGACCAGTACAGCACAGGTAGGCCCGGAGCCCGTATGCATTTTCCTTTTATATTCTACTGCGTTGTTTGATGTACAGTATATAGAGCTACACACAGCTGGTACTTTTTCCAAATTGTCACATTCCTCCTCTGTGACATGACCTCTTTAAATTTCAACAAGCTCTTAAGATGTGATCACAGAATGACCGAGATGTGATGTGTTGTGAGAAGTGCATAGTGTTTTATAATTCATCATTCTTGTAACATTAAATTTAGTGTTCTATGTGCTATGCATTACATTCTATCTATATACTCCAGAATATTTCTCCATGTCAGCAATATAATATACAAGATATTTTGATTGTAATTCTGAAAAAATGGAAGCAAGAGAGCAACTTCGGTGCTGGTTGCAAATTGGTGCAACTACTAGTGTGTGTGCATTTGTGTTTTTCTTCTCAATAGTTTTACACTTGTTATGCAACAAGCCTTTCATCAGTTTCTACATTTTCTACTTCTGTAATCCTCCATCATTTCTCCTCTTTTCTAGTGAAGTGAGCTAGTTATTTTGGCGTTGAATCTCTGTCCCTATACCGTTGTTTATCTGCTCTGTGATCAGTCATTTACATATAAGCCTACACCTGCTCACTGACAGGATAAATTACACACTCTACTTAAGCTATCTTTTTCCACACTACTGTGTCTGTGTATGCATTACTTTCTGATTTCAAACTCCCTTCTCATGGTGCAGACTCTTGTCATCATCCTCTACTCCCACTCCACTCACCCCCCCAGCACCTATCCAGTAGGAGCTCTAGGGCTCAACGCCAGGTCCTTGGGGTGCTGCCCTCCAACGAGCCTTTTCATGCAATGAGAACCACCTCTGCTCCCAGCGCCAAACCATCCCATCCCCGGGCCAAGTTTCTTACCCCCAACTGAATACACCTCAACCACAGGCCACCATGTCTATCAGTGGTTCATTTCCTGACAACGATAATTACACACATATGGAGATCCAGCTGATGGCCTCCAGAAGCAGGAAGATTAACAATACTCATGCACAGAGCCACAATCACAGAAGAGGTCAGTGCCTGGTACGCGATCCACTTTTAGAGCACAGCCTCCTTCAGCCTTCAACCATAGCACAGGGTTCAGATATGCTATCCCCCATAAAATTACTAAACTTAAAGTGGCAGTAGGCAGTATATTTTTGGCATCATTGGGCAAAAATTCCATAATAACCTTTCAGCATATTGTAATTCAAGTGTTCTGAGAGAAAACTAGACTTCTGCACCTCCTCATGGCTCTGTTTTCAGGCTTTAAAAAATCTAGCCCATGACGGGAGACTTTGACCAATCAGAGGTCATTTCAGAGAGAGAGCGTTCCTATTGGCTGTGACCGGAACTTGGCGTTCCTTCAGTAGATTTCACAATGGCTGCCACGTTTCACATTTTGCCATGTTGTGAATTGAATTAATAGGATATATAGTTGTCGAAGTTAACGCGATAATAGCGCCGTTGACGCAAATTAGTTTTTTACACCACTAATTTCTTTAACGCAGTAATGCAACTTGCAGTTTTTAGGTTGTAGCGGGCTCAGTTTTAAAGCTAGAGTGGCAGCATAAAACCTAAGGAATCCATTGGTACCAACCATATCATACTAGCTTGTCAGGAAAGAGGTTAAATAACGCTCCAAACTTACCCTAAATTTTGATGAGGAAAAACTGGAATGGTCATTTTCAAAGGGGTCCCTTGACCTCTGACCTCAAGATATATGAATGAAGATGGGTTCTATGGGTACCCACGAGTCTCCCCTTTACAGACATGCCCACTTTATGATAATCACATGCAGTTTGGGACAAGTCATAGTCAAGTCAGCACACTGACACACTGACAGCTGTTGTTGCCTGTTGGGCTGCAGTTTGCCATGTTATGATTTGAGCATGTTTTGCATGTAATGCAGTACCTGTGAGGGTTTCTGGACAATATTTGTCATTGTTTTGTGTTGTTAATTGATTTTCAATGATAAATATTGTCAGAGAGAGTGGAGCAGTTGGACCCAAATGCAGGAGATCACAACAGGATCAGACAACAGGAACTTGGAGAAAAGAACTTTAATTAAATCTCCAATGCAGGCAAGGCAGAACAGAAAACTCTGATGACAAAATCAAGGATCCAACAAAGACTGAACAGAAAACCAAGGACTTAAATACAAACTGATCTGTTGAGAGGATGAAGTGCAGGTGGAGAGATTGGCGGAGAAGCTCAGGTGAGGGAAATGAGGTGATTAGGCCGAGGAATGGGTCCTCTCCATGCCAAACAGATAGAGCCAGAGCAACACAACCTCCTCTCTACGCAAGATAGATAGAGCCAGAGCAACACGACCTCCACTCCACACCAAACGGATAGATCCAGAGCAACACAACCTCCTCCTTACGCCAAACGGATAGATCCAGAGCAACATGACTTCCTTTCCATGCCAAACAGGTAGAGCCAGAGCAACACAACCTCCTCTCCACGCCAAACAGATAGATCCAGAGCAACACGACCTCCTCTCCACGCCAGATAGATAGTGCCAGAGCAACACAACCTCCTCTCCACGCCAAACGGATAGAGCCAGAGCAACACGACCTCCTCTCAATGCCAGATAGATAGAGCCAGTGCAGTGGCCTCTCTCCTGCACTGTCTGCTACAACACCTGGACATCCCCAGTTTCACCAACAATGATTCTCATTCTCTGCCTACCAACATTCCATATCCAACCTTACCTTAACATCTCAAA
>CAKALU010061319.1:0-34353 GCA_916700995.1 Hozukius guyotensis
CACGAAGGGTAGACCTTACCACTGTAGCAAGCACCTGGTTGGCTGTTTCTGCCAAGAACATTGAGTAAGACTCTCACTGTCCCGATCATGGTCACATTTTCATTTAATGTTATATTATAACAGGTAATATGCTGTGTATATAACTGTGAATTTAGTTAGTACTGAAACATTGACCATGTTGTAGGGATGTCACGAGAACCGTTACTTTCGGTACCAAGTCAATGTCAAAATTCTGAAAACGTGACGGTACTCCTTTTTACCGTAGGAACCGTCAGGGCTCAAGACGAACAGCCTCCCGTCGTCCCGCTGAAAATAGAAAATGTGTTTGGGACGCAATAAACTCACTATCGACGCGTCCAGGGGACGCATCCTATTTTTCCCTGATAAATCTACATTGCGAACAACAAATCCATGTTGAAATCGGCAGGACGAGAGCTAGTTAAGATGAGAGCTGCTTACTGGCTGGTAACGTCAACGTTAACTAGCTCTTGTCCTGCCGATTTCAATATGTGAGGTGCCATTGATTTACATTCCGATGCGGCTCTATTTAGTAAAAATGAGTATTGGGTGAAGGTAAATTCTAACGTTGTCATGATGTGTTCAAATGTAATCTTGTAAAATGTAGTTTTTGGTGAGAAACCTGAATGAATGCAGTTGCAAGGAGATGTTTTCATAGCATTATTTATTATTATTTGAGGTTTTAATCTCAATGTGACTTCCTAGTTAAATAAAGGTTAAATATATATATTATAAAATGGATAATAATAGAGAGGGGATTATGACCTGTTTAACTTCCTAACAAAAACCAGTATGCAAATGGTAATGATACACTCGTATCTTGAAGTACATGGGATTCATTAATTTACTTTTGTTTTTTACCGTGGTATTGAATTAGCATCAAGAATTGTGGAATTCCACTGGTATTGGTGTCAACTACTAAATTTCTGGTAACGTGATATCCCTACCATGTAATACACGCTGTTAGTTTTGGGAGTGACGGCTCCAATGTGTTCTCTTTTTTGCTCACAGAACCACTGGAAAAATAATATCCACAAAGCTTTTAAGATACCGTAGAAATGTGTGGAGTCTTTTAACAAATACCTGTTTAGTGTTTAGACATAGAAAACAAAGGGAAAAAAAAGAAAACATTGCTGCCTCATTGATGTTCTTGCATCACATTTAAGTCTTATGTTTGATTTCCATTTTCTGTCTCTTTTTTTCAGCATCACAGAGCACATAGACTTTGCCACTCCACTCCAGGAGCCAGCTGCTGAACCTTTATGCAACGCCAACCTAGCTGCCAGTATGCACACCCTCGACCACCTGGCAGGGGTGGCCAATCGTGCCGCCATCCACTACACCGGAGAGAGCCAACTGCGTGAGGTAGGGCCGAGGCAGAAGCCATAGATTATAAGAATTAACATGCATGCTCTCCCTAAACAGTATGGAGTTCCACTAACTGTGTTGCTCTATTGAAAGATGTCAACAATAATTAAATAAGTAACTAAACGACCAGAATGACAGACCAGTTGTTCATCGATCAAAACTAAATATTGATATTCTCATCCAGGAGTTTCAGTTCCACAGGTGTACTTACATAAAGCATGTATTATATGAAGCTTTGTGCAAACTAATGAAAATAATTCAAAGAACTTGTGCTGGGTACCACAAAAAATCATTTTTTTCAGTTCCAGCAGGGTAGTTAACATCTGAACCTAAAAAAAGGTTGAACAGCCGCGATAGGTTGAGTTAAAGAACATGAAACAGGTAGATAATGCATGGCAGCAGCCTCCCACTCAAGCTAACGTTAGCTAGCCATGCTGGTCACAGTCACCAGCATCATTTAGCCATTTACCACACTGACACTGAATATTCACGTATCGTATGTGCCTCAAATCTGCTGTATGTGTGAAAGCCTCGGTTAACCCGCTCCACAACAGCTTTTCATCATTTTCTCTCCTGTGACGGCGAGTTTCTTTCCCCCCCAAAAGGGAGCGCAGCCTCGGCGATGACACCGTGCTGGTCTGGTCTATAGCTTGGAGCCATAAAGCCCCTCTGTTACATTTTTGTTAGGACATGGCAGGGGAACAAATCGGAGGTCAGCGTTTTTGGATTTATTGTTGGTGCAACCAACTTCACAGCAACTCTTGGACATTGTGTTATTACTATTACCGGTTAGTTTAAAGTAGAAGTTTGGAGACATGTTTCAACTTCTTCTGTTTACTCTGTTACCGTCTATGAGGGACAGGGAATTGGTTTCCCCCAAAACGGGGTGTGGTCATGAGAGCCTACTCTGGATGATGTATTGACGGTCTGTTGTATCCGCTGGCTACACCAGAACCCCAGAAATACAGCCCCTTACCCCCTTAGAGGCTTATCTGTCGTCAGACCGATAGCCGATGGCCGACATAATTGACATTTTTAAATAATCAGAACAGCCCCGCTTCTTAGCTAATAGTCGCACACGCGTCTCTTCTTGTCCAAACCCCCAGGTCCTGCAGAACCTCGGCAAAGATAAGTTCTCCCCTCAGTCCTTTGAGCAGGTGGGGACGCGCATCGCTAAAGTACTGGAGAAGGTAAGGGCTCTCGCATCTCTTCGTTAAAGACAAACTGTTGTATTCAAATAATGGATGTTTTGATATCTTTAATTTCACCTGAATGTACAAGAGCAAAGACAGATGGCAGATCATTTTGTTTTCTGCATTTTTCATTCCTTCCCTACAATACTCCATACCCTGCAACAGTTAACTACTATTAAAATACTAATGTTTATGTGACTTGGAAAGCATCAGATGACACACACACACTAAATTGTGTGCTATGTAAAAACGCTTCCAGTTGCCTGAACACATGCTTATTAGCAAACTCTTTAAAGCTGTGCTGCAGCTATTCAGAATACTACATTGTACTGAAACCCATATGGTTGTGTTAGCTCAATTTGTCTAACTCGTCAGATTTTCTGAATGTAGGTTTTTTTAGAAAATGAAATAATCACAGCCATTAAAGACGGGTTTTTCTCACTGAGGAAATGGCGAAATGCCAAAAGGTAGATTGTAGAAGTAGCTTTTCTGAAATATAAAGATGCATTGAGCTTATTATTTGTGATGTGTTGCTGTAAATTGTAATAATGTGAATAAAACACATTCAAGGTGCAACTGCGGGAAAAAATATTAGCAAGGATTTGAAGTGTCATTGCTGTGCATAATTATGAAGTAACACCAGAGCCATTTTAACACCCCACTACTACTACTACACACAACCAGTTACTATAGACTTAAATTGTACATTCATCCCTCTCTCTCATCCCTGACTGCAGAATCAGACATCATGGGTGCTATCCAGCATGGCTGCACTGTACTGGAGGGTGAAAGGTCAAGGCAAGAGAGCCATCGACTGCCTGCGACAGGCCCTCAACTACGCCCCCCATCACATGAAGGCAAGTTAGACATCAACTGTTCCCAACAGCTAACCCACCTGGTGCTTCCACTAAACAAAGGATTGTTTTAAACGGGGCTCCCACGGTCATGAAGTTCCTGGAAAAGTTATGAAATTAGAAAAAATGTTTTCTGGGCCTGGAAATGGTTTGAAATTAATTAATTCATTAATTTAATTTAATATTTCATTTTAAGCCAATGCAAGATTAGTGAAAATAAAAGAATATGGATGCAATAATGAGGCTCTTACTCTAGTGTGCTATGCCCTAGGATAGGTGGTGTAACAAAAATGTATTCCCTGTTGGGCATAGCACACTGGAGAGCCAAGAGCCTCATTATTGCACCCTATGATCGCTAGGGTTGGGGAAAAAAATCGATTCACCTATGTATTGCGGTTCTTTTTTACGATTTGGAAATAGATTTTTTGAATGCCAGAATCGATATATTTGCTTCATTTGAGTCTATGCAGAGGTAGAAGGAAGTTAGAGCTTTTATTGTTGTAGTCTGAGTAACGTGACGTCATATCCGTTCCATATCCTTCAACCAAAACAAACTGCAGCAAGCCAAAACCAAGGCCTATAGAAAGGAGGCTGGGTCACGCGTCATATTTCCGGGGGTATAACACATGCGCAGTAAAATCTCACCTGCACTCGCCGAAGTTGAGCCAATCGCAACGCACGACCGCAGCTTCAGTTACACTGCGCATGTGTCGTACCCCACACCCCAAGACCCACGTCCGCCCGTGACCCAGCCTCCTTTCCATAGGCCTTGGCCAAAAGGAGGAAGTACAAAACAGCGGAGGGTCTGCGTGGATACGACATGCACCCTCGCATGTTAAATCCAACGTGGTAAACGCTACACATCCAGTAACATATGGAAAAACTTTTGCTTTCACACATTGACAGGAAAGCAGAGCTAGACATGATGGCTAAAGCTGCATGTTAACTCATGGACAGGAAACATTATCGTATTGCTGTAACGTGCAAGGTCACTCTCATCTCCGTGGTCAAATGGGCCGACGCTACAACTGTAGAGCACCCATATGCTGACATTTATGTTAAATGCATTCAAACGGCCTCAATGGAGCTGACCATGGATGTGTAAAGAGAACGGAGCTGACAGGAGAGCTAGCGACGGACTTGGCAAAGTTAGAGGAAGTACACACGTGTGACTACGTCCGGTTTTCAAAATAAGATGTTCACAAAGGGAACTGTATATACAAAATACATATACGGAAATAAGATTGATTGGATTATATTCACGTATAAAACAAGTATTCAATTATAAAACATTACATGTCCCTAGGAAATATCACTAATTTGTGGGGGAAATGTCTTTATTCTTTGATTTTTGAGTTGTAATAAATAATGCCTGACAATGACTGATATATTTGACTTCAGGACATCTCTGACTACATACATGCTGAATATTAAACATTTTTACCGTATTAATTTAGATATTTTCCAAAGTAAAAGTCCCTAGAAGTGTATGATTCAATTTTTTCCCATGGTATAGTGTTAAAAAAGTTAACATAAATTGTAATATTGAATCGCAATACTTAAAAATCGCAATACATATCGAATCGCCACCCAAGTATTGTGATAGTATCGAATCGTGAGATAGGTGAATCGTCCCAGCACTAATGATCGCTATATAGGCCTACCTATTTTAAACGAATTAAGTCATGGAAATGGGGAAAATGTTATGAAAAAGTTTTGAAAAGTCATTAGTTAAAATGTGTGGGAACCGTGTTAAAATTGTTTATGAAAATAATCTATGTTCTTTTTTTGCCTCTCGTATGTTGAACCAGGACGTGCCCCTCATCAGCCTGGCCAACATCTTCCAGAATGCGCGGCTATGGGAGGACGCTCTCACAGTCGCCCGTATGGCGGTAGAAATCGCCCCGCACTTTGTCGTCAACCACTTTACCCTCGCCAACGTCTATATAGCAATGGTAATGGTTACAGTCACATTTCCTGACACTGTTTGATAATTATTTGTTTGCTTGTAGTGACATGAGCCACTGCTCAGCTCCTCAAGTTTAACCACTGCAAACAAAAAGTCAAAGGCATTTATCAAGCAGTGATTCCAGTCATGCGTCCTTACGGTGACGTTGTTGTTGTGTTTGTCGTCGACAGGAGGAGTTTGAGAAAGCCATGCGCTGGTACGAGTCTACTTTGAAGCTGCAGCCAGAGTTCGCCCCCGCCAAAGATCGACTAAGAACCATCCAGTGTTACCTGCTCACCAAGAGGGAGCGCCGTCAGCCCTGAACCTGTCTGATCCAGTCTGATCAGAAGAGTACCCCACAGTCATGCACACTCACACAGACACACACAGACAAACACTCATCTGAAGACCACAGATAAGTAGGACAAAATAAAAGTGTAGGAAACTTTTAATGTGGTTAAAGGTGAGTGATCAGGATTCATATCCAGTAGAATCTGGCTTCTAACGCCCCCAAAGAATTAGGTTTGAAACGTCACAACAGTACAACTGTAGATACTTTTGCCCCACAACTCATCTGTCAAATGCAGGACCTCTTGTTATCTTACAATCAAGAAGTTATGATTGTCTGACTCGTTTTTTTTCTAGGTTTGCTTGAAAAATGGAAGCGGGATAATAAGGTTTGCAAATCCCAGTTAAACCTTCTGCAATATATTGATTCCAATCTGTGCTAATTGGAAGAAAAGCTCACATTCTTGAAGACATTTTGGTATGAGGTGGTTCTCAAGGATAATAACGTGCTACAGCCTGCAGATGGCGCCATGTTTTAATGTAACTTCATTGGAAATTTCAAATGAAAAGGATGTTATACAGTATTTGCTTTTGCAGTCTTTAGCTGAGATGGTAAGGAATGCGCCTCTCAACTCGGAGGTTAAAGGAGTTCTAAGTGAACAATATATGCCCTCACTATTTCTGCTTCATAAAATGGATGGGAATTCTCAGTTTTTGCACTTTTTTCTATATCATTCCTATTTATATGGGACCTACAAACTTTTGATTTTTGCTCCAAGATAATTTAAATACAAAAGAGAGAAACTGAAATATGCTATTACATTTGCTTCTTAACTTATGGAAATCATAAGGCAGAAAAAGGATTTGCTGTTGACCATCTATATTAAAAAAAACAAACTAAAGTGGAATCTGTATTTAATGTACAGTATTAAAGGCAGTGTGTGGATTTCGTTAGTTCATTTCTCTGTGTCAATTCTTTGTCTCTTTGGGAAATAATAAACAAAGTGTTTGGACTCCTTGAAGCTTAAATTAAACTGTAGAATTGATAGCATTTCACCATTAACACTTTACAGTCGCACTAAATGAATCCGTGATTGAAAACTGCTCTCATAAACATGACTTCAACCTTTTTCTAGTTCACATTTTAAAACCGGCCTAATGGGGGCACTGTCAGACCTTTTTTTTTGCACACTCTTATCAACCCTTACAATCTCCCCCTTTCTGTATGATAGCCCAAAATGCATTCTAGATCAGGTTAAAGGTCAATTTTGTGATCAAAAAGCAACCCAGGTTGCGATATCTTGCACATTTTAAGGTCGGACCGCAAACAGCCACATTATCAATGATCCATAATTCAAACATCCAAAACTGTTGCTCATTTATCACACCCAAATGTTCGGCTTATATTTTTTTTAATCGAAGAGAGAGTATAAGGTTTACACTTTAAGGGGTCCCTTGACCTCTGACCTCAAGATATGTGAATGAAAATGGGTTCTATGGGTACCCACGAGTCTCCCCTTTACAGACATGCCCACTTTATGATAATCACATGCAGTTTGGAGCAAGTCATAGTCAAGTCAGCACACTGACACACTGACAGCTGTTGTTGCCTGTTGGGCTGCAGTTTGACATGTTATGATTTGAGCATATTGTTTATGCTAAATGCAGTACCTGTGAGGGTTTCTGGACAATATTTGCCATCGTTTCAAAGCAACCATATTTGCCCACTCCCATGTTGATAAGAGTATTAAATACTTGATAAATCTCCCTTAAAGGTACATTATGAACCGGTACAAAATTTGCGATTAATCACAATTAAATATTTTAATAGATTAACAGCCCTAATTTTTTGTTATAATGGTACAATCATTTTACTGTAAAATGCAGCAACATTAGGTCACATTCTGGGTTGTGCATTGAGTTTATCTCTAATATAATGATCAGATTAATGCGTTGAAATCTTAAAAGTCCGATTTAATTATTGCCGTCTGTCACATTTGTGCTCTTCCAGTTTCACACAACTCTGGCCTGTAGATTACTTCAGAGATTGATGAGCATCTTCAGTCCAGTAATGTATACACTCAGCCTTACTAATGCTATTTCTTTTATTTGCCTCTAATATTCCTACTCTTAAGTGTGTTCAACTACCCAGATAGCACCATTCATTTTTTTTTTTTTTAACTCTCTTTAATTGGTTTTGTAGTTAAGAACACAAATGAGAACACTTCAGGTCCATAGGTCATTACATAGCCGGCCATATATACAGACACATGCAGTCAAGAGAGACAAGCTAGGAATATGGTAAAGCACACGTATACACGCAAAGGGGACAGAAATAGACAATACATAGCTAGCCAGATTATACTATGAAATAATAACAATAGTACTAATGATGATGGTATTAAATTAAAAAGAGAGGGGAAAAAACTAATGCTATTTATAAAGATACTGAAATCAAAATAATTTTTGAGTGAATACATTTTCTTCTTTGCACCAGTCATCAACCTCCAGAGTTTACAGGCAGTGAGTGCACATTACTAAAGCAATCCAGCAATTGTGACGGAGGGTTCATGAAATCTGATTTGAAAAACAATTAAATGATTCAAACATTTTTTGTGGAAATTGAAAATAAAGACGCTGGACACATGAAATAATAATGATTGCAATTACAATAGAGATACACAAACCTTCCTATCAAGAAGTCAGGTGGGGCATCTCATGGATTCTGTTTACACAGCACATTATATTTCACTTCAGGGGACAACAAATCAAAATACTATCAGCTCTTAGCCAAAAGCAAAACAACTTTCATCCAATCCTAAACTTCCAGGTGAACAAATGATCCTTGTATGTCGTGTTCATGCCCTCGGCTCATGTTACTGGTCATCTTAAACACATTCACATTCCTGAACGTCATAAAACCAGTTTCCAGATGGACTACACATTCCAGAGCATCGTAAAAAACAGTGTCCAGTTGAGCAGAGTCACAGTGATCAAAGTGAAATAATGATAAACTAACGTTTCATTTTCAATAAAGATCTACTCCCTAGCCTAATCTATACTACTATACTGTTTGGGAAACCTGAGGAGTTTGACTAGAAAGTGTGAAATACCCTTTTGGAACAAACAGATGTACTTTCTAGTAGATCATGTGTATAAATTATGTCTGAGATGTAAATTAACTATGTACTGCTCAAAATAGATGTCATGTTGTTTAGTAAATGCCAAACATGTTGAATTATGTCACAACTAGGGCTGTCAAAGTTTACGCGATAATAACAGGTTAACGCAAGTTCGTTTTAACACCAATAATTTTGGGCTAGAGTGAAGATACTGGAATCATATAAAACGAGAAAAAACCTAAGGAATCCATTGCTACCATTCATGTCATACTAGCTTGTCGCAAAAGATGTTAAATAACGCTCCAAACTTACGATAAATTTTAGCGAGGAGAAACTGGCATGGCCATTTTTAAAGGGGTCCCTTGACCTCTGACCTCAAGATATGTGAATGAAAATGGGTTCTATGGGTACCCACGAGTCTACAGACATGCCCACTTTATGATAATCACATGCAGTTTGGGGCAAGTCATAGTCAAGTCAGCACACTGACACACTGACAGCTGTTGTTGCCTGTTGGGCTGCAGTTTGCCATGTTATGATTTGAGCATATTTTTTATGCTAAATGCAGAACCTGTGAGGGTTTCTGGACAATATCTGTCAACCTTGCAGTTCAAAGCTGTTTATTTGAATATGACGTTGCCGATGCAGCGTGGAGCATCTTAGAACAAAGATGGAACAGTGCGTCCACAAAAAAAAAAGTGCATCCACATAGTATCCTTGTGAAGCAGCACTTTTTTTTCCCCCCTTTAAATTGCAACAGCTAAAAATGGCACAAGCACAGTGCAGCCTGCTATTTTTAGAATCCTGTAAAGGAACAAGATGGTTGCAGAGGAGCTGAAGTGTATGCACAGACTCCTATAAATACGAGCACAACACATGAGAGAGCAAATCTGCGGCTGGCTACATATTTCCCGCCCGTCTCCTTCAGATTCGGCACCGCTGAGGACAAACGGGCTGCTGCGTTGCTAATGGACATTATTTATTGTTAGCCCCTTGGTCTATTCCTGTGCAGCCGAACCCCCCCGCTCTGTTTTGGAATGTTTCTCAATGAATAATTGACTGGAGCGGTATTTTTGACCAGCCCTGTCTTGGGTGCAGTGTATAAATAGCTCATGTGCAGCAAAGCGTGCATGGATTTGTCAGGGGCGTTAGGCCTGGGAGTAGGAGCCCTGTTATGTAATAGGCATGTGAGTTGGCACACCATAGAGACGCTGCATTGAATGGGTGTGTGTATGTGTGTGCGTGTGTGCGTGCGTGCGTGTGTGCGTGTGTGTGTGTGTGATGCTCTGTTCCCATTGAGTGTTTTCAGAGTGATAGTATACTCACTGGGAGTCCTTTGTTAAGTCTGCTGCAGCTGAGGCAGCTCATTTTATTATTGCATTAGCAACACAAACGTACATGCACCTTATATACATTAAAATAATGCACTTTGTTTATTAATACATATTTAAATTAGCAGTTAAGTATGCTCATCATTTTCCCCACTGCGGGACTAATAAAGGAATATCTTATCTCTTATGTTATCCAGGTTTAATATTGATTATATAAACATTTTCCTCTTGATTAACTAGCCGTATCCCATTCATTTGAACATATAGTATCCCTATATTGCACTGTTGTAGTTGAGCTACATGATACTGGTAAAGCAAACATGCTTATGAATAGAGCGTGGCAGTATTAAAAGGGTAACCAATATTTTTAAACCTGGACCCTATTTTTCCATGTGTTTGTGTCTAAGTGACTAATGGGGACAACAATTTCTGAAATTATCCCAGTATTGAGGGAGAACGCTGTAACCGAAGCCAAACAATCTACAAGGGCAGGTGAGCAGCGTCAATGTAATGTTACGTGCACTAAAAGTTCTTGTTTTTGGCACTGACAGGCTCAGATTATTATTATAAGTGTCTGACAACATTATGGAAAGGACCCGACAGAGAAATCTGAATATCCGTATACTCTGGCTCAAATAAATACGGGCGGCCATCGAATTCAAAGACCTCATCCACGTTGTTGAAATCCTCTAAATATTCAGCCATGACATTGAAAATCTTTTAGATAACACTAAGCTACGCTTTCTGTACTCCAACACAACAAACTGCCCAGCCAGCACACACGTGTTTCCACCATGGATGTATTCCACTATTCTACCGTTGTCTTCCGGCAACACGTCACCTCGCCAGATTTCAGAATCTCCTTGAGCGAGACTCTTTCTATAATGTCAGACTCTTATAATAACAATCAGAGCCGGTAATGGCAAAAACAAACACTTTTAGTGGTCGTAAATGAAGGTGCAACCCGATATCACGCCAAAGCGTGTAATAGACCCGCCTGTCCACCAGAGGATAGCATGTCAGTGTCACATTTTGCCTCGCAGAGACGTGAATATTAACGTGCAGTACCAACAGGGGGCGACAAAGCCACTGATTTAGGATCAGGCAAGAAAACTACTTAGGTAGGGTTAGGGAAAGGTCCTGGTTGGGCTTAAAATAAGTACCTAAACTAAGTAAAAAACGTACGGAAACAACGTAATTTCAGTAGAGCAAACACTTGACAACCGTCATTAACGTAACTTGCTAAAGGAATCACCGGTCTCCCGGTTGTTTGTTGGACCCTTCCACCTCTCCACCCGCCCACCATAAGTGGTCTTTCTCACTTTATATACTACATAACTACCTCTGAAGCACCTTCATGCAGGCATGTAATAATCTCGTCTCGGCGACACAAAACGCGACACTGACACGCTTTCGTCCGGTGGACAGACGGGTCTGTTACACACTTCGCCATGAGACTGTGCCGGACGGTGTCAGCTTGCCCCATAGGATTACATTGCAGCCTGTGAGCAGCTGCCGTCTACAGCGCTCTCCCTCAATACTGGACCAATTTCAGAAATTGTTGTCGCTATTAGTCAGTCACACAAAAACATGGGAAAATAGGGTCCATTTTGAAAAATACCAAAGTTACCCTTTAATATTTATCAGTTGCATGTTAGTAATAGTTAAATAATCTATTTGTGTGCAACACAAAAACATAAAATCAACAAACTTTTGCAGTTATCTATTTATGTGCTGCTAAATAGATGCTGAAAAGTCATTTTGGGTCAAGGAATGTTGGGACAAGTGGGCAACAGTTTGAAGTTGTTCTGATGCAAAACTTTTGATGCCCATTTCCGCATCGAAATTGTGTTATTGCACCTCACAGTGTGTAGATATATTTGGCTCAGGACTGCTGAATATAGTAACACTGAATGGACGTTGCTGCAAGATATTACATAATGATAGTGAATTTCCTACGCGGACATGAAAGGAGATGACTATTTTAAAGACACAGACACTCAGAGTGGAGCAAGACTACAACACACAAGGAAAGAATAGCAGTTTGTTTGAATGTCTTTCTCTTTTGCATCATGTTAAGTAAAAATCTAAAGTATTTTGGTTTTACGTGTAAACATTTATTAATTATTCATATATACACACCATAGTAAAATATCATAAGTGTTTATGTACAGAATAAATGGACAGGTCTGATCTGGGTTTTTGTGTTTGAGGTTGAGGATGTGCATCTGAAGATCACCATAGAAGCCCACACCATGAAGTAGAATACTATGGCAGCAAAAAATCTATTTTCTCCACCATTTGCCCTTTATGTTATGGCATGCATTCATCTAAATACTGCACTAGTTCACTAGACATTCATAGAGCATGTATTATTTTTGCTAGGCCGTATCCACAAGGGATTCACTGGCCGTTTATTTCCAGTTCAGTGTAATAAAAATGCATTGGCCTTGTGAGGACAATAGTTTTCACTGCCATTAACACCAGAGTTTTTCTTGTCTCCACCATCTTTACTTTTGCTCTTCCTGCAGCCTGAATCAGTGAATCTGTGTTTTACATATAGTAGCTAAAGAACTGTTGTCTCCATCTGAAGTGTGAACTCACTACTGACTGTGTGTAACTGCTGCACTGTTGCTTTAGTACCATGGACAGCTCCAAAGTAATGCCATCCCACTCTCTCCTCAGCATGCAGCTGTACCAATGAAGTTACAGACCTCGAAAAAACAACGTATTAGAAAGCTGTTAGGAGCTTCCAGAACAGCTTCAATGCACCTCGACGTTTCTGGAGTTCTACTGAAGGTATTGTCGTTGTGGAATAGACCACTCCCATCAGGTTTTTGTTCTTTTAAATAGCACATCTTACATGTTTTCTTACACTTTCCTATAATTATGATTATGTGCAGGCATAAGTCAAATACCAGATCAGGACAAGCAACTCCCAAGTCTTAAAGGGGAACTACGGCCATTTTCAAAATTCATACATATTATTCCTATATGGTCCTAGACAGTCCAACAAATATAGTGCCTTCAAATGGGTTCGTGTTTACAAGTTGTGCCCATATGAACGCCCACCTCTTGTGGTATTCAAGTTTCTGAAAGCTCCGAGTTCATGACTTGTGACGTGTTTGTTGACGTTGTCAGAAATGGCGAAGGCCATGGAAGTACATTTTTTTCTGTGCATAATAAGTGAATATATTGTAATTTTAGTCGTATATTGAAATTCTTCGTAATTTTACAATATGTCTGAGGAAAATGTTGATATTCCCAACGGCTTCATCTTTTTCCTTTGTTATTATGCCCTTCGAATTTCCTGCATTATGTTACCCGCTTGCTAGCTTGCTAAATTGTTAGCCTCTGTGGCTTCTAGATGCTGACAGTAACGTTAATATTGTCGTTGCTTAGCAGCGGTGTTCTTCACGACTTGACCACTTGAACGCCAAGCATATCGTGTACACGACTTCCCATGTTGTAAACACGAGCTCACAAGTTTAATTTGAAGGCACCAATATTAGTAAACATGAACAACTCTCTCTCAAATCCAAAAACTAGAGTGCTAAAACTCAAATTTTTGATGTCATCAAGTATAAAGTGTGGAGCCGCTCCATAGACAATGAATTGGGAGAGATGTTCTAGATGACACTGAGAGCACCCAGGGGAATGATCTGAGTATATGGGTACATGTTCTGTTTCACACCTGACAACACTACAATAGAATAAAGATCATTTGGGTATAAAAAAAGAAAGAAAACAAACATTTTGTGGATTCACAAACTCAGCCTCCCATTTATTGTCTATGGAGCAGCTCCAGACATTATACAAGTTTGAGACTTACTTCTCTGGTTTCTGGCTTTGAGAGAGAGTCGCTCATGTTCACACATATTGACTGAACTTCACTAGGCCATGGAAATAACATACTGTAATTCTTAATTTGGGTGGTGTTCCCCTTTAAACAGTCTTTGGATTTCAAGTTCTAAACCAGTCTGTAAACAAAATGTACTCTATTTACACAACTAAAAACAAAGTGATAGTTTGTATCAGGACGACTCTGAGACAATCTAGTTCATGATTTGGGTCTAAGTCATGTGAACTGAGTCCACACCTCGATTGTACATCGATTCTCTGTTTCTTCTCCTCTCAGAGAAGCTTTCAGGACTCTTTCAGACTACACCTTTGGCTTTGCATTCAAAATATTTGACCTTTTTGTGTGTGCTCTAATGTTGATTCACACAGAGAAACAATTTGGATCTTTTGGGGGGTTGAAATCCGTAAGGATAGAGTCATACACTGCATTCACAACCATCTTCTTATTTCATTTTTTTTAAACATCCACGATCAACCGTGTGAAGGAGCACAAAGGGTAACAATAACTTCAGGTATTCATATGGATGACCTCTGAGTACCTGGTATCATCCCTCTATGATCACACACCCTCGTAGTTTGTCATAGCACACCAAGGTTCACTGGTGTGCTCGATGTGTGTGACATGTCTGTATATTGTATTATAATTAGGCTTTATTATTTACTTTAAATATAAAGTTTGCATTTATAAAATCAAAGGCTGTCCTCGACCAAAAAACTTCTTAGTCGACTTACACTCATACGATTTGGTCAACTGAATCGATTAGTTGATTCTAATCGACAGTAGGGCTGGGCGATATGGAGAAAATCTAATATTGCGAGAGTTTACTAAATATTTACACAATGAGGTTTTTGATAAATAATCATCAGTAATGTGGATATAATGACTAAGTGGGTAAAGGCAAATAATAGAACAGTCTGGTAAGTTCAGAAAATCACATCACTTTACTGTAATGCAGCCTTTAAAACCAGGAAAACACAACACTTGTGCCATATTACAATATTACAATATCCATAATCTAAGATTATATCTAGTCTCATATCACAATATCGATATAATATCAGTTTATAGCCCAGCCCTGATCGACAGATCTGTAAAACTGAGTTTCTCTGCAAAGAATCATAAAAACAATCTTGTGTTTACCAGAGATGTGCTCATAAGATTATTGGAAATAAGTCATTCAGCATGAAAAAAAGCATAAAAAATGACTAATTGACTAAAGAAATCTTAATCGACTAAGAAAGGGCAGCCCTAAATAAAAAAATAGAATCCATGTCATCATGAAACATTCCAATAAAACACAGAAAATGGAGCAGAAAGTTGAATCTCCTGTAAATGTAATGCCATGGAAATCCTACAGGTTGCAGCTTTAATGAATGAGACAGCTCTCTCATTCTTAAAGAGACACATTGATAAAGAAAAAAAAAAGCAACATAATGTGCCGAGGATTGTTTTCTATATTTGTGTGTTTGTGTGGGGATGAAACCACAAAGATGCATCCCTGGAATCTGTCCCTGTGTTGATGTCTCCACCTCTCAGTATACAGTATAGTAGGAGGCTATACCCTGAGCAGAGAAACCCGCAGCGCCATGCAGGCATGTTGAGGATGGGAGTTAAAAATAGCATCATCGGTCGGCCAAGCGGCGCTCCGTTACTACGCGTTTCAGCATTCTGCCCTGTGCAGGGGGAGTCTGCAGGACGGAGACCGAAACAGCCTGGAAGCAGCCTGGAAGCAGACTAACACCTGCAGCATCACACTCAGCAGGGACACTCCTCCTGGGTCTGCTGGAGGGGGGTTAAAACCAGAACCAGGAGTCATTTAAACCAACATACTAGATTAGAAATAGGAGGGAAAAAGCATCAAAATGTGACATTGTGTGTTGGTTTGTCTCACAAATGGAGCTCATCTTATACTCCAGTATATTTGTGCGGAATAGGTTATAGGCCTTTTTGCTTCCAGTGACATGAAAGAGAGGTTTTGACTCCAGCCAGCAAACAATGGCCCTTAAAGGAGGAAGAGGAGGAGGAGGATGAGGAGGAGGAGGGTGCTGCGCCTTCTTCAGCCTATCCTCTTGCTATTTTACATTTTCCAGCGCATGTTTCATTGGACCCGTCGCTGGCTTTTTTTTTTTTTAGTCAACGGAGGCTCCTGCTTCCACCTTCAAAGTGGGAGATTCTCCACCTGACGTCAATAGTGACTGACGCAGCCCCCAGGAGGAGAAGCAAGTCTGTTGTGTTCTTCCATTTATTTCTAAATTAAATATAGAAGCAGGACGCGTAAAAACATCATATCACATGAGCTTTGTGTGAGCACATTTTTTTTTTCTTTTTTTTTTATTTGATAGGGGTCGGGGTTGTGCTTGCGCGCGTAAATGTTTGCGCGTAAAAGGGTTGGTGATGGTGATGGTGGTGGTGGTGATGTTGGGTTTAGCCAGATTCTGCACACTTCCGTGATTCCGTGCAGTTTTTTCCACAGCATCATTATTAGGGAGATGCTCTGACGTGCGTGCACGCGCATCCATCGTGCAGAGAGAGAGAGAGAGAGAGAGAGATGCACGCGGGAGCGCGCTCCGGCTCTCCAAACGCTGCACGCTCGAAATTCCTCCAAGGAACCTCTGCGAGCTTTTTCTTTTTTTTCATCACGCGCGGGCTAAAAATAGAAACGGGGTTGGATCGTGATCCAGAAATAGATAGGGGGCATCACTCCTATAAAAGGCTCACCATTCAAGAGTACAGTGTGTGCACGGGTTGGAAGAAGCGGAAAGAAGACACAGCAGCTTTTTATATTGGAGAAACGGGCGCTTTATTCTGCTACTTTTCCTGTTTTTGTTTTTTTTTGTGAAAGGAGGCTCCGCTTGCTCCACAACGGTGAGTTGTGAACCTTTCTCTCTATAGCTGCACCTGATTCCTGTTTTGTGTCTTGTCTTTAAGGCTCTGGCTGTATGTGTGCTTTTTATTCACACCACTGCAACACGTAGAGAGAGTATAGCAAAATGTGTGATGTGTGCGGAGGAGAAACGCGATGTCATGAGTGTTTTGGGTGGATTTTGTGCTATTTTTTGCAGCATGCTTGAAGGGAGAGAGAGCTACACGGGAATCACCCTCAGTTCTGATTAAAAAAAGGGTGGATGTCAGTTTGCTGTAGTTGATCACACCATTGTTATCCTTTTTGTTCAGGATGTACCAATATTTTTTGTGATTTATTGTGAGGATGCTGTGAGTGTGGAGCTGTCCTCTGGCTTGTGGTGCTGAAGTGCCTTTTTGCTCTTCTCCACGGAGCGTCCTTACAACACCACTGGGGTTATTTCTGACAAGTTTCATGCACCAGATTTCACATAAAAAAGGCTTTTTACGAGATCTTCTTTCTTGCCATTTTTAAACGCGCACATCTCCATCACCCGCCTCACGCAGAAGCCGGAGAGAAGCCTCTCATCCCTCTCAGCCTCTCATCCTCTCATCCTCCAGCATCCAGCTGCTGCTGCTGCTGCTGCTCTACCTTTTACGATCCCATCCTTGTTTGCAGTTTTTTTTTTTCTCTCCCTTTTGTGCACGAAGAGTCTCGAGTCGTGACTGCTAAAAAGTGAGTAAGGCGCGTGCTGCGTCAGTGGCGTCTGGCTCCGGTGCGCTCGAGACAGATGGGGGGGAATCGTGACCGGCTGGTGAGAGAGAGAGAGAGAGAGAGAGAGACGCGTCCACGAATGAGAGAGGCTGGACGGCCCAATGGAAACGGAGGAGCGAGGGTGGGGTGGGGCCCCCCATGCCTCGGCAGCTGGAGGCTCTGGAGACAAATTAACCCTTTAGAAATAAAGGCAACTTTACTATTAATGAAAACTGGAGGCGCTTTCAACTGGTGTGTTTTTCCTCTCCTCCGCGTAAAAGGAGCCACAGAATGGAGAAAAGCGCACATCAGATTACGCGTTTTTCATCTGTTGTTGTGTTTGGTTTTAACGTCGCGCTGGTGTCCAGATAGTGGATGTTGTAGTGGGGGGGTAATGAAACTGTCAGGTGCTTTGGCCTCCTGCTTAGGTGCTCTTTTCCTTTGCATCGCTATTGGTAGATGACGAGGTCCTCCTGTCCAATGAGAGCGCGTCCATCCCTCTGCTCTGCTGCGCGTTAAAGTCTGGAACGATGAGATGAGATGATGCCGCCTCTCCTCCTCATCCTCACAGCCGCTCTTTTTAATAACAAGGATGCGTGTTGCTGCAAAGCAATCCACTGGCTTTCAGTTTTTTTGGTTGGGGTGGTATAATAGCTACATCTTGATATATACTGAGCCATTTGTGCACAAACGCCCCTCATGCACAATGGTGTTTTTTGTTTTTTCTGGAAAACACTTTGAGGATGAAAACCACCCTGAGGAAGGAAGTCGTGGACTGGAGTGGATTTTTTTTTTGTGGGAGCAGTTGTCCGTCACGAATCTTTTTGCGGTCTGGGCTTGCTGTGCATACATGAATCTGGGAAGCCCTTACCCCAAAAAGCATTTGTGGAGGATATGAACGTCGGTGGTGGTGATGTTGTTGGGACTGAGAGAAGTCACACCACTGCTGCTGCTGCTGCTGCTGCTGTCAGGAGACAGGCTCAGTGAGGTCTGGACTCACAAAGTGTACAAGTGTCACCCAACACACACACACACACACCCACACACACACACACACACACACACACACACAGTGCTCAGCTTGATGTTACACATTCAAATGTGAATATTAATCCTCTCCAGCTGTGATCCATGATGGAGAAGTGAGTGGTTTGAAAAAAAGAAAAAAGAAAAGGGAAATACAAACAGTGTTGTCTTGCACCATCTCCAGCCTCCCACAGCAGTGTACACTCATTCAGCAGTCCTGGGATTGTTTGGTGTTACGCTTGTGATGTTGCCTAATTATGCACTATGTTGCTTTCTATTGTGCTATAAATAAACCTGCTTGAAAGAGGAGGAGCAGATGTGGAGGATTTTTATCAAGAAATGTATTCAATATTATATTAAACAGAAATAGTGTTTTTTATCTGATTAATTGTTATGCATCAGAATTACATCAGCATCACAATTTGTCATCTGCCTGGCAGTGCCTTCTTATTGGATATTGTTTATGAGCAGATGAAAATGCAGACATGTTCTTTAGTATTTGTTTTGATTCTTATATTTCTGCTGACTAAACATCTGGAATGTAGACTGACAGATTTTGTTTGATTTAAATATGTAATTTTAAATGAAGATTCTGGGGTTTTGAGTCTTCTGCGTATGGGCGTCAAATAGAAAATGATGTACTAGGAATCATTTCAGCGCTGCAGGAACCTCAGGTGCACCACTGCACTTACGTCACTTTCGGGTTTTCTTGCAATTTGAATATTTGGCTTTTTCAAATACACCTCTCTGTTTCTTGCTTATGCTTTTGTGAAGCTAATCAACAATCGACAAAATGGAAATTAGAAAGCGCATTAATTCCTATTCTATACATTCATATCATACAATATATGGATGTTCTTAATGTTTTGATTGTCGTCTTCTGCATTTTGTGGTACATTTTCCCATTGCACTCACCATGTACCGATGTATACCCATGTCACATCCTTCTGAATCAGGAGCAGTTCTCCGTATACTATGATGATATATCTACTTCTGCTTTCTCATATTATCTTTTTTTATGCCTTTTGAACTCACAGGTTATCTACGTCACATAAACTACGCTGGGAGACAGCAGCAGTGACCAAACCACAGTGAGGTCAGCAGGTGGAAACCACAGAGTGAGTGGGAAATCTGTAAAAGAGAAGTAGACAATAGTTTTTCATCATGTGCAAAAACAAGTGCTGATAACATGCTCGTGCAGCATGGATGTGCATTCATTACGTCTTGTGTGTCACCCAAGATTTTGTTTGTAGTCTTTTGCTTCTTCTTCTTCTTCTTCTTTTTGATCACCACATATTACACGAATGGAAATTCATTTTGTCCACACAACTTTTCCTTTTATTATCTGCAATAAAAAAAGGGCGTCTACTTATTATTGCAAGCTAATGAATGAGCTCAAATCACAATAATCACCAGCCAGGAAATACATTTGTTCCTATTCAGGCTCGGCACTAACACAAGAAGAAAATGTTACAACACGACATTCACGACTATCGAACATTCATAATATTCCAATGTACAAAGACTGGCTGCACTCTCACTAACTTAAACTGCCATGTGAGAATCAGCTGTTCACTCAAAATCCCCACACAGTTGTAAAAATCTTCAGATTATTGCATATAGTGTTCATATAGATTACTAGACATTCAGAAAACCAGAGGTGATAAATGATACTTTCTTATGAATGTTTAGGCTTTTCTTTCGGTATTACAAATGTGCTTCTTTTGTAATCTGACCTCAATGAATGACCCCTTTGATTTTGCTCTCTGAAATATTTGAATGAGAGTCACTTCATACAGGAGACCCTACAGGGTCTTCCTGGGGTCTCACGTAGGCCCACGAGCACTAAGTGAACCCCCCCTCAGCTCCAGTGGAGCCGTCCAGCAGCTCACAGAGTAGGGAGCTCCTGTTTCGGTAGAGTGTGATTATGTTTTAGCCTCCCTCTCCCTGCGATTTCCCCTCCAGGCCGTCTTTTTAATCAGCTCACCTGCTTAAAGGAGAGGTAATAACCATTACACCAAAGTCAGAATACACATGCTGGTCAGAAGACTGTCTTGTTTCTGTAGTTCTGTCAGGTGAGGTGTGAGGATGGTGACAGTAACTTGGTAAAAAGACAGAAATAGTGGAAAGATTATGTGATGTCTACGGTGAAAGACAACCAGATTTAAAAAGTATTTAATAGTATTTAACCAATACAATTAGAGAAATCATGAGAATACTAAAACTATAAAAGTACAGAGTTCAGATCTGAGGAGTAAAGATGTGTGTGGGTCTTTTTTTTCTCTCTTTTTACAGAGTCACATTTCATGTGTGATTATGGACATATTTGTCCTGTAAATCAGAAGGTGATTTGTGGTTTTAAATTAGTTTTTGCATTTTCATTTGTGAGTGTAAAGAGCCCTACAGCTTTTAATGTGCTGTAAGTGTTTGGGACTGGACAGACACTTCACATTAAACAACAAAGAAACATTACACGGACATTTCCAAATGTATTAGGATTTGTCGTGTCCTAGCTTTTCTTTAACTTTGTCCTTTTAATTATTTTTTTCTGCTGGGACAATAGTATCATGGTTTAGCTATGACAATGAGCACATTTAAATCTTTATTTGAAAGGCAAGACACACACGGAAAAATGTGTGTGCATCCATGTTATAGTGTTACTTTTGCAGATGTGTGTGTGTATGTACGAAGGAGTGATAGAAAGAGAAAACGTCGTCAGTCTGAAATTAAATAAGATGCATGCATGTGTCCTCCATGTACAAACATTTACACCAGTTTACAGTACATACGACTGTTAAATCTATGTGATGAATTCGTTGAAATGTGCAAATATCAACAAGCCACATAAACACGTTCTGCTCCTGCGTTTCTACAAGGCAGAAATGTTAAAATCATCAGCGTTATATAGAAACCGGTTGATCCTCCTGTTTGTAGTTCTCAGACGTACAGCGAGCAGCCAGACACTTAACACTGATTAAATGGAAATCTGCAACCATCTCTTCTCACGCTCTGTGGGTCAAGGAAATATTCACGAGTCTTGAACTGGAAAACAATCAGATACACGTTAACTGTTAAGGCTCCAGAAGCAAATTTATCACATGTGAAACTCCTGAATAATTGATTTGTGGGGGTTTTTTCCCTTCAAAATTTAACAACAGATGACAAAGAGAGACGAGACACAGAGAGCGAGGTGTGTGCGCGTGGTGTCAGTGTGCGTCCTTGTTATGGTCGTCACATGTAGGAGTGTGTGTGTGTTACCTTTTACGTTACACTTTTATTTCCTCTCATCGTGTCTCCCTATTTGTTGAATTAATTTAATTACATTTTATATAATTCTCTCTTGTTTTGTCACATCTTTTCTAATTTTTGTTGTTCAAATATGTCATAATAAACTATAACTTAGATATATATATATTTTTTTAAAGGAAACCTAATCTTAATCATATCCCAAGAATGGCTGAATGTGTAAATGTTATATTCACGTCATTTGCTCTGATTATGAATGGATTTACAATTTAATTGTATGCTGTTTACTGTGTGTGTGTGTTTTGTTTCAGAAGCTACTGTATGTTTCGATATTAATGATGCTTTCAACCATTTTTATACAGCAGCTTTATAATAAAAGCAGTGTGAACTCTCCTATCATGTGTCCCTTATTGATTTACATGTGTAGTTTTAGTGAATAACACCACAGCACTTGGAGTGTCATGTTTTTAAAAGAAACTTGTAATCAGTGTGTGCCTTTGTGATGTTTCGCTGTAAAATAACGGATGGAAATATGGAAATAAACATTAATAAATGCTTGTGAAGATGAATCTGACAGATGTAAAGAACATGTAGAATAAAATGTGTATTGCCCTGTAAAATCCACAAAGAACAGAGTTTATAATAAGTGTATTATTTGTATTTTGTGTTTTCTACGAATGTGGTGTCCTTCCTGTGTGTGTGTGTGTGTGTGTGTGTGTGTGTGTATTGTCCAATAACAGACAGATTGTTCTCAATATACACAGTTGTAAATCTCTCCAACATTACGTCTCTTTATCAACAATGTGTCAAAAATAACAATTGAAAAACAATGACATAATGATAAGGAGCTGCCCATCAACACACGGTGCTGAATCACTGGCTGTAGTGCACCATGTGTCATTAAAAGATGTCCATATGCTTTTATTACATATTTATATTAACTATCTGTTTTTTATATGTTTTGTCAAAGTCACAAGTCAGCCTTCATCAATGCAACAGTTTTACCTCTCACTCTTCATCCCCCTCATTCACACTCACTCACACGTGGACATCAGGCCCGTGCACTGTACTTGCCTGCAGGCTCTCGTGGTCATGATCAGCAGCTGGTCCATTTACGTCCGAGATGGAGCTTTAATCTAAATTTCATTCAGGTTCCTTTGAAAGCTTAGAGCCAACAGTTTAGACTCCTGTTTACCATTGCTGCATTTCTATTTTTAGATGCAATGCTCTTATGTAACGCTCACTCTCACATTATGGACCACTGCTGTCTGCTCCACTTGGCTGAATTGTGTACTCCCCCCCCCGTGTGTGTGTGTGTGTGTGTGTGTGTGCGTGTGTTTGTGTGTCTGTATACTAAGTTAGATTCAATTATGTCTTGTAACTTCCATGACGTAAAAAGAAATTAAAAGGAAAGAAAACAGACAGATGCGTTCAAGGCTAAGCATCTACATGTTGTTGGGAGAACTATAAAATCAAGCAAACAAAATATCTAATTCAAGAACAATCCTGCATTGAGGCTGTTTTGTTTTGTAGGGTTAAGGTTAGTTTAGTATTTAGACCATCATTTGGGCCCTTTTTGTTAAAATACACTCCAAAGAATTCTAATCAAATTCTCAGGGTGAACATGATGTACATGCCAAGAGTTTGTTGTGTTAATGGATTTCTCATGATAGGTATATATCATGAATACTGCCAAAACCTTACAGCATTTAAGTATTATACATAAAACCAATAAAACATGAAGGAAAGCAAGCTTGCTGCAATATTATCTGTCGGTTTCCATCAGAGCAAATACAGAATCCACTAAAATACGCAAGAAATCAGACAGGGCACTGGCTTTTAGGTATAGAGAGAAGAATATTATATACATTATATCCATAATCATGAAGAGCTGGGGTTTCTTTGGATTTTTTGTTATTGCATTTTCAAACAATGTATTTCAACCTACTAAAAAAAAAATCTGGAAAATATGGCTCAGGAAATGCTATATCACACACATTTTATTTATTTATTTGTTTCAAAATATGGGACTGATAATGATGACATTTTCAAAAAAGGTATTTCAACCTACTAAAAAATTATTATAGTTTATTATTATTATTATTATTATTATTATTATTATTATTAGTGTTATTATTATTATAAGTAAAACAGAGCTACATAAGGAGGTGAAGAAAAAAGTGATAGAAAAACATAAAACAACATAACAGCTCAGGAAATGCCATATCACATACATTTTATTTATTTATTTCAAAATACGGGACTGATAATGGTGACAGGGAGGACTGTGGTATATGGGTATAACACTAGGTGGTAGTAAAGATAAGATCTTTTGCAATTTGCTATTAAAAGCAGAAAACAAAGAATAAAACGGGCCAATATGATTTGTTCTATTTTTATTTTTTATGTATTTATTCATTTAATTTTTGCAGTTATTGTTTTTTAATATAGTACATACCAGCCAGTCTGATCCACACACCACACATACCAACTGGTGGCGGTAATGCACCAACTCGTAAACCTCAAAAAAAGAAGAAGAAAACGGACCAATCACAGACCGCCATTCGCTGATGCGGAAGCGTCCAACGCGGAAGCAACACTCACCCTTTTTTGTCTCACTCATTTTGCACTTTGAGCACTTCTTCTTCTCCCAGTAACACAGAGACTAGACGTCCGGTCGTTACTGTCATCAGATACTAGACACACAGAGGTGTGTGTGTGTGTGGTGCAGGTATGTGGTCCAGTGGAGAAGCCGTGTTGCGGTCCGTGGAGACGCCGCTGCTGCTGCTCGGTGCTCTGACGGCGGCCTGGCTGTCGGTGTGCTCCGTGTGTCGCCTGGTGACCGGGATCAGGGTGTGGGTGCTGGGCAACGGACGGCTCGTCTCACCCACCAGACTGGGGACATGGGCAGGTGAGAGACTGGATGGACACAATGACGTCACTTTCTAACGTTAAGGTGGCTTATGTCATTCACCTTTTTGTTTTGTTTTTTATTTCAACTGTATACACATAACTCACTAAGAGGATAGTGATAAAATAAAGCTACAATATCATATCAAAATACCATAAAATGACAAAGTTGTTATTGGAGTCGATCCATTTCCTCTTTAAAGGTCCCATATCGTAAAAAGTGAGATTTGTATGTATTTTATATTATAAAGCAGGTTTAAGTGATATATAAATACTGTGAAAGTATCAAAGCACTCAATCCATGGAGAAGTATACACAGCCCGTATTCAGAAATTGTGCGTTTGAAACAAGCCGTTAGGATTTCTGTCCATTTGTGATGTCACAAATCTACAATATTTAGACCATTTCACAGTTTTAAACGTAAACATACTAAATGTTTATATCCTGTTGCAGTGTATGCGAATGACATCGGCTGACAGGAAGTAAACATGGACCCAAACCGTTTCCTAGCAACGTAATTCCGTTGCCATTCCGTTGAAATGCGCTAAACACGGAGCGTTTCAGACAGAGGGTAAATACAGGCATATTCAGACAGACAGTATGAGGAAAATAATGTGTTTTTTGAACATTAAAGCATGTAAACATGTTCTAGTAGAAAACCCAAAATACAAGCATGAACCGGAAAATGAGCATGATATGTCCCCTTTAATATTAATTTATTAGTGGGCCTATTCATAACAAATTGCTTCTTGGTACAGGAATGAATGAGTTGTTTGGATTCTTGGTGGTTCCTATATAGATGAGCATCAATTTGCACCTGAACGTGAAGAAAACAAAGTCTCTTAAGTGCTTAGTAAAACTAAGGAAATGTGTCTGTCTTGTGGGTGTGTTAACCAGCCATTCTTTCACTAAACATGAATCCAAGATATATATAAGAATAATATATAGTTTATTTTTCTAATCTACAGATACAGATAGCTTTTTTTATCCCCGAAGGGCAATTCAGTTTCTGCAGTCCACCGAGACATATGCACATTCATACTGCACTATCATCAATGACAGAGGGAACACAGTAGGTGGCATATCAATAAAAGTAGAAGAATAAAAATATTTTAATTATTATAATCTACAGAACTCACAAGAATATTCATAATCAAATCTAAACTTCTCCAACTCGTTTTTAGTTATATTCGGTGTCCAAAGGAACTTCTCTAACTTAATTACTATTATTATTATTATTATATAATATTTAATTTATTTATTTACTATTTAATCACATCCAACCCCTTTACATTTTTGTTTACATAGTCACATTAAAAAAAAGAAAGGCCCAAACATTTTGTGTGACTATGAAAGAGTAACTGAACATGCAGCTTTAGAAGCTCTGTTCACTGCTCTCTGCTGGCTGAAAGTTATAGTTGCATCTCTGACAGCATCCAGCATCAATGTTTAGTGATGTATGCAGCAGCTCAGCATTTAACAACCTCACACTAGACACCACTTGATAATACTTTGATTTAGTGTTTAATCATTTGTAGCCACAGCAAACAGCATCGTTTGTATTAAATTGCTTTTACTGTAAACGTAGCATTTAACTTTAGTCTACAAATTCCATGGTCTTTCAGATTATCAGTTATAGATAACAGGCCATTGAGCAATGAAGGCCAATGAAGGAAACACTTCCTGCTGATAATATGTATAACCTTGAATACTATTTACAACGTTCCTGTTTTACAATCTTTGTCGCGACTATACATTTTTTCTGAAATAGTTTTTTAATTTTATTCTATAAGAGAAAATGTACTTTAATCGCTTAATAGAATACGTCTATATTATACACTAGATTGCTCTCAGTTTGAGAGCAACAGTAGAGGAATAGATTTACTAACTATTTTTCACAATACATTACACAATTGGTGTTGTGAACTGCATTATATTGAGAGGTTTCTAATATTCTGCCCTCCTCAAGTATATAAATAGGAAGGACAAAACAATTAGAAAAAACTCAGAATATAATGTATCCAGTCTAGTACAACCACCTCCAACTATGACCTCAGAAACAGACCTATAGTTGAATTTACACACTTCAGACAACAAAAACGGAACATTATAAACTTTGTAAAAGTAGACTTTATGGCAGAGCTGTTTAGAGCTGCAACGATTAATCGATTAGTTGTTAACTATTAAATTAATTGCCAACTGTTTTGATAATGGATTAATCGGTTTGAGTAATTTTTTTAAAGAAAAAGTAAAATTTCTCTGATTCCAGCTTCTTAAATGTGAATATTTTCTGGTTTCTTTCCTCCTCTATGACAGTAAACTGAATATCTTTGAGTTGTGGACAAAACAAGACATTTGAGGACGTCATCTTGGGCTTTGAGCAAGACTGATCAACAGTTTTCACCATTTTCTGACATTTTATAGACCAAACAACTAATCGATTAATCGAGAAAATAATCAACAGATTAATTGACAATGAAAATATTCGTTAGCTGCAGCTCTAGAGCTGTTGTATTGGATTGCATTATATTGTACAGGCGTACCTAATAAAGAGGCCACTGTATATCACAATCAGACACATTTTCTTAGAACATGACATGGCCAACCTGAACAGTACTGTGCTGTTGCACTGTGTCACATCTTGCATAATAAGTTAACCCTGACTGTTTAATGGCTCACACTGTTGATTGTGAAGTCTTCTATTGCTTCAGCACATATTTGTTACACACTATAGGCTTCTTCTTCGTCCCAGCAACAGCAGACTGCAGTGTTAGTCCGTGGTGCTTTTCACTAGAAATAAAGAATGGGCAGGGAATGATCAGCCTTTTGTTATCTGGTGTAAACTCTAGTAAATCTTGTCATGGGATTATGGCTGGAGGGGATTATCAAATCAGACTGAACGCTGTCCATCTGTCCAGCCTGCTCACTGACTGGACCTTGAAGTTTGAACAGACTGCTGCTGGGATTGCTCAAATGTTTGCGAGTCTGGTGTTCAAGGTTCACGTCATGATACATGATTCATATAATCAGTCAGTAGTTTGGAAAGACGTAGGAATAGCTGTTTTAGATACAGTTATATTACATGGCATCCTCCACGTTCAGTGGAAATCACAAGGTGAAGAACAATAGTCAATAGTCTGTTTCGGAGTAAATCTTTCATGCTTTTTCCAGTGTATATTTCCCAATCCTAAATCATTTTATGTGTGCATTTATCTTTTTACTTCTTATTTTTATCATTCTATCAGAGTTTCAAAATCGGAGCAGTCTTTTTCAAGCCGTGCATGTCGCAGTCACATCAGTCCGCCAGAGAAACCCAAATGTTTTGAGGATGCGTGCTGAAGTTGCCCTTGATCTTTTTTTGCGTGCAGCTAAAAATGGAACCGCGTCAGCCGGGGTTTTTATTTTTGGATCAGGCTACACATGCAAAATGAATCAGAATATATCCAATGAGGCAGAGGAGCCCGTTAGCCTCGGATGCCGCCGCCGCCGCTTCCATTCACAAACTTTGTCTCAGTGAAGTGGACTTGATTGAGAGGATGGCCTGATTATGTAACGGGAGCAGAGCCATTCATAAATGAGCCGCAGGATCCTCGGGATTCAGGTTCACTGGTACCACATCGCACTTTGTTGTGTGTGTGTGTGTGAGAGAGAGAAAGAAAGAGAGTCTGTGGCAGTATAACAGAGAACCATTGTAGTGGTATCCTAATGAAATGGCGTCGTGCTATCTGAGACAATGCTCCAATTGTTAATAATATAGCTGCCTTATATTGTAATAATAGGGTGGTTTATAAATCAAGCTCATAAGACAGTAACATCTATCCAAAACGAAAGTTACAGCTAACAGTTTATTCATCACAAACCTGTCTGTCAGTGCTTATATAATGACTTCATCTGTTCACATGCTGTCTGATTTTTTTAAATTTACAATCCAGTTCAAACCCTTTATCTCAGTGCTTCCCAAACATTTTTTTCTGGTGTCCCACTTCTTAAAAATGACAAACCATCGAGACCCAATTCACAATAGGCCCTATATCTATAAATCGTGAGAAGTGCAAATAAATGTGCGTAAATGAACTTTGCTGACCATTTTTACTGCAATTTCCACATCACCTTATCTTGAATAGGTAAACCAGCCATAATTAATCACAACTTTATGTTATGCATGTGTTATTGAAAACATATTGCAGATGCAATTTGCTATTAAAAGCAGAAAACGAAGAAGAAAACGGACCAATCACAGACAGCCGATCGCTGATGCGGAAGCGTCCAACGCGGAAGCAACACTGATCCATTTTCATCGCACGCATTTGCATCTCATAAAATTTGTCTTTACCCGATGCCATTTTCTGGCTAGCGGCCGATTGGTACTGCTCATGTACAACTCTCAACAGAGAGTCTCGCTCATTAGCTATGTCCATCATCAGCTCCGGAAAAAAATAATGTGTTTTGTTCGTTTTTTACCACTTGCCGATTTGCTAGATTTACTAGCCCGACGTGGCATTTTACTTGCAAGCGGGCAATCCTTATGTCACTATCGTAATATGAGACTAGATATCGTCTTGGATTTTGGATATCGTAATATGGCACAAGTGTTGTGTTTTCCTGGTTTTAAAGGCTGCGTTACAGCAAAGTGATGTCATTTTCTGAACTTACCAGACTCTTCTAGCTGTTCTTATTATTTGCTTTTACCCACTTAGTCATTATATCTACATTACTGATGATTATTTATCAAAAATCTCATTGTGTAAATATTTTGTGAAACCACCAATGGTCAACCCTACAATAGCATCGCAATATCAATATCGAGGTATTTGGTAAAAATATCATGATATTTGATTTTCTACATATCGCCCAGCTCTTATCGGGGCTCGGACATCGTTGGTTATCCAAAATATACACACATTCCAATGGTCTTATTCGTATAATAATAGTCGTTGTTGCCGTTGCAGATTCGGTAGTAAATTGTTTTATGATTGTGATTGTTCCAGTAGTGCTCAGTGCCATTACATAACATTAGAGCTGCAACCAATGATTATTTTCATAATATTTTTGTAGTATAAAATTACAGAAAACGAAACATGAGGTATAATTTAGCTCAAAGTGACATCTTCAAATGTCCTGTTTTGTCTGAACAACAGTCCAAATCCCAAAGATATTCAGTTTACTGTGATATAAAATAGAAGAGAGATGCAACAAATTCTCGCAGTTGGTACTGAAGAATTTTTGGCATTTGATTGAAACAAATAATCGATTATCAAAATAGTTGCTGACTCATTTTATGTCAATCGACTAACCAATTATTTTATATATATATATATATAAACAATTATGTCTCTAAGAAATACCCCTCTCCTCTAGTATAAATAATGACAGTGTGGAAGTAGGGCAGGATTTATATTTTTTGGTGCAGAAGATGATTTATTCCCACTCCTTCAATTATTTTCAACAATAAAACGATGTTGGCTATCAAACCCGACACCCGGATGATGACACATAGTAGCACCATCATCAGAACACCTAGCCAGTCTAACCTACATTCTGCAGAAGACAGCACTTCCTAAAATAGACCTTGTTTTATTTGACTGAAGGGAACATGCACTCAGCTATAAAAGCTTTTTTTTTTTTTTTTTTCTGTTCCGACTGCAAAACAGTTCATTCTTAAAACAACTAAAAATAACCCAGCCTATGTTTCCCTCATCATTGTGCCTGTGGACTCTGCATCACTCTCCCCTCCTCTTCCCTGTGCTATTTTTAGTTGCCCCCAGGATCCCCCATGTTCGTGTTTGTCATTTTCTCCTCTCCTCTTTCCTCCCCCACTCCCTTCTGTTTGGCTCTGCTGCAGCCCTAGAGGATGCTTGGCACCTCGGCATCATCTGTACTTAGGAAGATCACACAAAGGGGACATGGGTACAGCGAAGGGTAGGTAGACAGATGAGTAAGAGAAGGAATTAATAGTATTGTCAAAAGAACAAAATATCTGCCTAAAATAAACATCTCTGTGGGGATATTTGTATTAGACATTGCGGCAACAGCACAAACAACATTTCATGAAAGCAGCAACGATCGGGTGCGTAGTGCTCTGCGATATGGCTGACAAAAATACCGTATATTAACAATATTAATCATGATATATATATACCATGTCTGTTAAATGCTTATAATTCTCAATTAAAAAACACATTTCATAGAAAATATTTAATTAGCCGATGCTGACCTTATCATCCGGATCAGGTGATGGCCACATTGGTTCACATTCTACTTAAACACTGTCATTATTCACAGTTTTCTCGATTAATCGAGTAGTTGTTTGGTCTATAAAATGTCAGAAAATGGTGAAAAGTGTCGATCAGTGTTTCCCCAAAGCCCAAAATGACGTCCTCAAATGATAGCTGATAAAAGAAATTCGGTTTACTGACATAGAGGAGTAAAGAAACCAGAAAATATTCATATTAAAGAAGTGGACTGGAGCTGGAATCAGAGAATTTTGACTTGTTTTTATTATAAAAATGACTCAAACCCTTTAATCGATTATCAAAATAGTTGCCGATTAATTTAATAGTTGACAACTAATCAACTAATCGTTGCAGCTCTACCACAGCAATCCCTGGCCTGATCTTACATTACATAAAACATATCCAAATGCATGCAGTGAGGTATACAGTTTTAACATTTTAAGGGAAAGAGAGGACTGATGTTCAGGATTGGTTCTCTGTATTGGCAGAGTTGAGATGTTGGGAGAGAATATATTGGATCGGTGCATCCCTAGTTAAGATAATATAACAAGTGAGACTAAAAACATTTTAATTCTTGGTCTCACTCATTTCAATGAGACCACTGCATTGACTAATTGGGGGTGTGAACACAGAAGGATCCTACAAAAAAAAAAAAAAAAAACACAGGGTCTTTCTGCAAAAACTTTTAACACGGCTCAACTTTTCTTGCAACACAATGCAACATAAATCAGCAAGACACTGCATCGGCCAATCAAATACATCTTTGTTATGTAACCAGTTGCCTTCCGTGTGGGGAATGCATTTTTTCCCCACAGTGCTAATGTCTGTCACACGCATACTCTGGCCTCCATAGATGTATTTCATCTTTTTGTATTACCTGTCCCAGCATATAAAAACACAACGGATGAAACTTTAGTAGAAAACAATAAGTCTGTAAATTTTCGGGATGCACCGATCGGACTTTTTCAGTCCCGATACCTGGGCTTTGGGTATCGACCATTACGGCGAGTACCAATCCTGCCAGTCTTTAATTAGTAAGCTGTATGCCTCACTGTGTTGAAGTGACTGAGATCATTCTTTTATGTGTAAGGCAACATCAGGCTAGACTTAGACATTCCTAACTTTGTAAAACAATGTGTAACAAATACATAGATATAAACTTACTGAATTGTTATGTATTATTAAAATAATAAATCGTACACCAGCAACATGGTAAAACATATTGAAAATTAACAGAAATTACAATTCAAGTGTTTTTAATGCAGTCCAATCCATTGTCACCAATACCAGATCCAGCTCTTTGAGTCTGCATCGGCCTGATATCCGACATCAGTATCTCTGCGTCCCTAGTCAATTTTACTGGGCCCGGCAGCAGACCACAAATAACCAAATTAACAGCAAACCATAATGCACTTTTCTTTTTTCAATAGTGTTTTTTATCTTTAGTAGACTTAGACTGTCTGAATTTGTTTTGCATAGAGATTGCACTTATGTTGGTGCACCTTGCATGTAAATGTGTCTAAAAGCAACGCTAGCGGCCCCTAGAGGCTGATCTGCTCACTGCAGCCAGACTGATGCGGTTTGACCTAAACCACCAATATTCCCATCTCTAGTGCACTTCACTCTGACAATTAGGTCTAAACCACAGTGCAAAAAAAAGGGAACAAAATAATTACAGAATAATAATCACACACAACTGACACTTAAAAAACACAAAGATGAAGAATAATACAGAAGTATACACAAGGAGAAGATGAATGTTGTTCTTTTAAGCCAGGCCATACAGGGACGTCCTGACTCTCCATCCCACTCCAATCCACTTTTTGTTATATTTAGCCAGAGGTGTGATGAATAGTTCCTTCTGAAAGATGGGAATTACTAAAAATAGGCCGCTGCTGCTGCTGCTGCTGCTGCTGCTGCTGCTGCTGCTGTTTGTGCCAGGCAGTTCCAGGGCATCCGTTCGCTCGACTGCCACTGATGACAGAGAGGACCTAACTTCCCCTCTCTCTCTCTCTCTTTGTCCTCCTTATATCCTCGGCTGCTCTCCGCGTACGTCTTCCTGCAGTACATTTATCTACACTCCCATTCAGCCCTTTACCCTTGAAAGTCAATTCATTTTATTTTTCTAAAGCTTTCTTGGCTTAAAGCAAAGACCGTCATTGGGGTTATTGCACTGCACTTTCCAGGGATCACTTATCAGACATCAAAAATGCCCTGACTCTGACTTCTTTATCATCAGTTTTCTGTGGTGCTAAAGTTCCTGGAGGTGGCGCTCTTTGTCTGTTCATATATGGTGGCTACTAGCGTTGCTTAGTTTTTTCTGCACAGTTTTTGCAGTGTTGTCTAAAATCTTTATTTATGATACTGTTATAGCAGTAGATTAATGCCCGTTATTTGGTCCTGGAAGAAGATGTCCAACAATCACATATGGGTGTAATGTTTAGGTGTCCTTGGCCATGCAGCAGATCACTTTTTTGGTTGTTTTTTAAACAATGTTTCTATTGAATTTTACATATATTTTACACATACAAACAAAAAAAACATCAGATAAGGAAAAAAAAAAACAAGGACAACAACGTTAAAGCACTCAACAACACATAGCAATTTCAACCTTGACGTCGAAGGAATTCCAACAAGAGTTTCAACACCTTTTCAAATTCTCCTTCTTTTTCTCTTTGTTATGTAAGTAAGTCTCTTCGATACAATACAAGATGCCATCTCCTTCACCCATACATGCATCGACGGTACAACCAATTTTTTCCAAGATAAAGCTATCATCCTCCTGGCCTGTTAGTTGAACTAACAATAAAGTTATTTGTATATATACCTAGTATACAGAGGGCTTTATTCAGTGACAAACACTCAGTATTCACTGTTTAATGAAGACTGTATATCCAGTAAATTGCTTCTCTCTCTTGTTTGTTGTGTTGTCTTTGGTCCTTTTTTCATCTAATTTATATTTATATTAATTTTTCATGCTGTATGGATCCATCCCGATGGTTAGTTGTGAATGAATGGAGGAGTGTACAAATATACAAAGACAGCGTAACTTCCTTTTCTCAGTTTTAATGAACCAGCCAATAGAGCCCCAGTTTTATGTTCACGGAGAGAATCTATATCTCGTTCTTGTACCGTGGAGAAGCATATCTTGCCTTATTAAAGTCTGTGTTCTCATATTTGATTTAGGATTTTATACACTTTGTCCTGCTAATTCAGTTTCTGTCTGTCTCTTTTTCCCATTTTAGTTGTGACAGGAGCCACGGATGGGATTGGGAAAGCTTATGCAGAGGAGGTAAGACTCCCTGGACTCCGAACCTAAACAACAGAGGACCACAGTGAAACAACAGGGGGGGGGGGCC